>JASKGM010089174.1:0-13616 GCA_034509205.1 Ceratonia siliqua | reverse complement strand
TGAGCAAACTTACGTGAGTTAAATTAAATTAGATTAAATTTCAATATTATAGGTTTCTTTTTAATTGTGATTCAAATCATTTCTCATTAATTGTGTTTTAACACATACAGAAGGCTTTTGAAGAGCACAGAGCCACCCAGGAGTTGACCGGTTCTTCCTACGATAACATTCGTCTATGGACAGAAGTTGTTAGGGTGAACAAAAAGGGTCGGGTTTATGGGATGGGTTCTGAGGCTCGCCTGGTTAGGAAACCTTGCTCAAGCCAACCATCAGAGTCATCCACCCAGGTTCCTCAATAATTATTGAGCTAGGTCATAAGCCAAGTCGAACAGCGACTCGAACAGCGACTACAGGAGCGACTCCAGGAGATGATTAGTCAATTAACTAGTGGTCGTACAACTCCCATCCCTCCCCCTCCCCCTATTGTTGATCGGCAATCCCCTCCCAATGACTGCATTGACGCTGAGTTTGAGTCAGATTGACAATTAATGTATTTATTTTTACTTTAAATTTGAATTTAATCTTTTGAATTTAATTTTATTTGGTTAATTTTTTTATGTGATTTTATTTATATTTATATATTTATTTAATTTAAGTATATTTATATATTTATAAATATATTTTATTTATATTAAATATATAATTAATAATATGTAATAAATATTTAAATGAAATTAAACATATTTAATATTTATTAATAAACATTTAATTATTAAATTTTAATTAATAATAAATATATTAATTTCTCACGAAACTTCTCAATGATGGCCATCCATGAGAGTTTCTCACGGCAGCTTATCTGGGAGAAACGATCGAGAGAATTTCTCACGGCTATAATTCCGTGAGAAGTTCTCATGGCTACACTTTCGTGAGAATTTCTTACGGATACATAGCCATGAGAATTTCCATGATTATCACATCAAGAATCTCATGCCCTGATTTCCATGAGAATTTTCGTGAGAATTTTGAATTCTCACGGAAAATAGGGTATTTCTCACGGAATTTGTTCGTGAGAAAATCCATGTATTTTTGTAGTGAATTCAGATGGTTTGGAAAGTTAGAAACAAAATATTTAACATGAATTCTCACGGAATTTGTCCATGAGAAAATCCATGTTTTTTCGTAGTGAATTCAGATGGTTTGGAAAGTTAGAAACAAAATATTTAACACCGAATTCACTAATCAAAGAAACCATTACATAATACCTTCGGAAGATTTCGAATGCTAAGATGATGACGTGTCTTCAGAACAAAGGCTAAGTTAAAATAAAGATGAACTTGAGTTTCAAACTAGAATATGGAATTTTGAATTGTTCCAGGAAGTCAGTTCTTCAGAGAAAACTGAATATCAACTTCAGGTCTTCAAAAACAAACTATTCAGAATATCCTGGAAATTTATTTAGAATTAAAACCCAACTTGAACTGAACAATAAAAATTTCCTAAAACTCTAAACAATATTCACCAAAAAAGGAAACCATTGTAAAATAGCATTTTTTAATTGAAAATATTATAAATCAAGGGGAAAAAATAGGAATGATTAAGAAAAGAATTTATTGTGCTTGAAATCATGAAATGGTAAGATAAATGAAAATAGGAACCCTTGTTATTTGAAATAAAAAAATGAAGTTTCAATATTATCAATGAATACCACGCATAAAATTAAGCCCAGAAATTAAAACATACAACTTCAAGACATACTTTTCCTCAAATTGAAACAAGAAGTGAATACAATCAAGAAGAAATGCAAGGACTCAAGCTGGATTGCTTCAAAACAAAATGTTTCTATCAATTTTTTCTATTGAAACACAAAGAACTACTGACACCCAACAGATATTCTGCAGAATCTGTCTGAAATCCACAAAAATCCATCCAAAAAAGAGGCCAAAGTTAACAAAAATGCCCACTTTCCTAGGAAAAAATAAAGACATGATGAGGAAACTCAAGTATCATCTGAAAGAGGAAACGGTACAACAATCAACATTGGAAGTCGTAGATCCAGAAGCTGCATAAGAAGAAGCAGATATTGATTCACCAACTTACCAAGAAGTAGAGCAAGGATCCAAAGTTGGCTGTAGCCACAGTTGAAAGTGCAATTGTCAATTCAAGGGCGTTGATTCCTTCTTCTCCTCCTCACCATTCTTCTCCTCCTGACTTTTAGTTTGTTTCATTTTTGTCCATAATGTTTCAAAATTGCACCAATTTTGTCCCAAGAGGTAATTAAATACACTAAAGGTTTTCGCTAATGTGGCATCCAGGATGGACAAAATTGGACACGTGCCATTACATGGAACATGGTTTTTGCTCAGCAGAGGAGGACAAGTGTGGTGCACAACAACTAAATAATGTGTTGGCTCAAACTCCTCCAATAGGGTTATTTTCTCGCTATCTATATGTCTCTTGTTCTTCTAGTAGAACATTTTTCTGGGCCACTTAGTTTATCTAAAATTATTTTTTTTTTGCTCAGTTCATGTGCCTTTTCCATGATTGCAATCACAAATGAGTTTGGATTATTACTAGAATAATGTTATTGGAATGAAGATTATGATATTTCCTACTTCCCTATGCCTACCTTTTCTTCCCCCCCCCTTCTTCCCCAATTTCATCTATTTACACATCATATGGTCCTTTGTTTTGTGAGTGAAAAACATAGCAATCCACATCTTGTTCTAAGCACTTTCCATATAATAAAAACTATTTCAACTATTCCATCATTTTCTTGATTCCATTACTCTTCAATCCTTTAACTATCATCAATTATCAATTAACCACTTCACAATATATCAATTAACCTTAACCCTATAAAACACCAAATATCTCCCTGAATGTGGAGGTGGGCTGCGATTTCCTTGTTCCTCGTACCACCTTCAAAAGGGCCAGTGTTTTTCCCTTAACAACCTGACTTGAAAATGAACTAGCTTAAAGTACCCCATATATTGAACAGCAAGGGGAAGATACCTAGAGGCATGTCAATAAAAGAGCATCGAAATTGTTTTGCATCAAGTAAGTTGAAATCGTCCTCCATCGAAATTTTTTTGCACCATTGTTTTGCAAAAAAAATTTTAGTTTTGGTTTCCTCAGTTCATTCGGCAGAAGACGACATTCTCAGAGGGATATTCCATTCCTCCTTTGATGAGTAAGAAGCATGTTCCATGTAATGCCACTTGTCTAATTTTTGTCTAGCCTGGTGCCACGTTAGCAAAAATTGTAGAGTATTTAATGGTGTTATTTCTTGGGACAAAGTTAATGCACTTTTGAAACATTAGGAACGAAAAGGGAACAAACTAAATACAAGGGACAAAAATGAAACAAAGTGCAAATGTAAGGGACAAAAACAATACTTTTGCCATATCCCAAACTCGTTCTGTTTTTTCCTAATGCCTGGATAATTTATATATAGTGAAAACTTCATAAATTATAAATTTGAAAATAAATATATTTCCTGCGGTTTTTTTAATTAGCAAGAAAATAATTCTTTTTGAAAAAAAAAATATTTTACCGATTTTATATCCACAGGTAATTTTTTTAAATTTGAAATTTAAAAAATTTATTCCTTGAAATTTAAAATTTAAAAATTGCAATTTTCTTGTAAGTTTTTTTATAAGAAGAAACATTTCTTGTGGAATTCAAAATCAGCAAGAAAAGTTCCAACAAATTTCCAATCCGTAGGAATTTTTTTGATATTTTATATTTTTCAAAAAAAAGTTTGAAATACGCAGGAATTTTTTTAATTTCTTGTAAATTTCAAAATTTGTAGGAAATTTCTATTTAAAGAATAAATGATCGATGCACATAATTTTTTCAAAATTTTGAAAATCCAACTGTCGAATTGAGAAAACACATCTTAAATTTGATGCACACAAATTTTAGTACATTTTTTGGCCATTCACTATTGTATCCAACAGTTTGAATCCTTACATAACACTCTTAATAAATTTTTTTATTTTATTCTTAAAAATTTTTAAATTTGACCGTTGATTGAATATACTCATCATCTCTATTTTACACACAAATTTTTGTGTATTCTTTTCGTCATTTACTATCACATTATATAGTTAGAAGGTGTAAAATTGTGCTAATCACATACTGATCATAGTTCGATCTTCACCACACTTGGCATGTAAACTTAGCATGCAACATACGTGTAATCAAACAGTGAGATTGACTAAAATCAAACGGCATGATGATCTTATATTAATTATTGTAAATATAAAAATATCTTTTATAATTTAATAAAATAAATATTATTTATATTAAAATTAATAGAATAATATATATATATATATATATAATAAATAAAATATAAATAAATAAATAAAATAGACAAATAAGTAATGAATAAGCAAGCTTATATTAATTATTATAAATATAAAAATATTTAAAAATACTAAAAACAATATTTCTTATATTAAAATTATTAAAATAATATATTATATAATTATATAAATTAACTTGTATTTGTCATTTATTAATTATTATATATGAAGAAACAAGTATAAAAAATGAATAATTATTTAAGGGTATGTTTGTAAAAGGTATTAACATTCTCAGGAAAGTTATACTTAAACCAAACATGGGAATGAAATATTCCAACTAACATTCCCATAATTGTTTAAAGCCAACCAAACACATTTTATAACATTTCTAGGAATCATAATTCCCAGAAAACATGATTCCCAGGAATGAAAAATGCCTCCGATACTAAACGCCCCCTATGTGTCATCGAATCGTTGAATTGATCAAAATCATAATAGATAATGATAAAGAAAAAGTGATTTCATAATTTTTCTATGAATTTTATAATCCATAGGATACTTTCCTGAAGATTTTCCTACAAACAAAATCTACAAGAAATTCGTGTTTTTTTAGTAATGATCTCCTAGTTATCTGAACGACACTATGAAATTTTCTACCTATAGACAATGATTGTTGACTTATTGTTATACACAACTTGTGCTTACATTTCTCTCAATTGTTTGTCAATGTTATTTGCAATGATGAGTCATCCGTTGTAATTTCGTTGTAGGTGGGCGAATAACACAAGATAAAGATGTATGAACAAAATTAGGTATACATGCTAAAACTACTAAAGGTGTCTTGGCCCTCCCCATCCTACCCTTAGACTAGGTGGGGCGGGCTGGGGAAGTCCCAACCTAACTGGTCTGTGAGTTAGGCAGGCCAACCTGTCAAAAATAACTTGCTTAATTATATATTGCTACGGAATATAAACTTGACTGATTGCACTACAAGTTGACAAAAGGAACTACACTAAATTATTGACTTAGTCTTAAAAGAAAAAAAAAAAACAATGAGTAATAATTAAAGCTAAAACCTTCTTTACCAAATGACTGTCAAATTTCATGTTCATAGCAAACTAGCAATAGTATAACATATTCCACTACATGAAGCAAATTAATTTAACCAAATAATGCTTATTCTAAATCTTTAGCAAAAAAAGGAGCAATCTCTACACAACATTTTCGTCCACTAATTATGAAAGAAAAAATGGTTTCCCACTCAATATAATAAATCTATTGTCTACATCACCAAGACTGCTTCAATAAGACATTAGCATTATGGCCAAGTCAAAATATCATAAAATATATTGGAGGAAGTAAAAGAAACAATGGTTAAAACAATGGAAAGAAAGGCATTTACAATTGCATATCCTTGCATATAGTTGCTTCCAAATGGAAAATATACTATTTCAAACTCATATTTCTAGTAGAGGTAACACAGTAGAAGCAACCAAGGGTTGGCGATTACATGAAAAGCAGCATCAAATTTAGTATTCGCACAATATCTAAATCTACAAATTACATGAAAAACAGCCTAGGGTTTGCAATTACACGAAAAGCATCGTCAAATTCACACAATATCTAAGTCTGCAAATTACATGAAAAGCAGTCGCCTAGTGGAGGTAGAGAGAACACCATATCTAATCATCTAAACCTCATTCCCTCTTCCACTTTAATTCCTTCTAAATCTGCAAATTAACACAATAAATAAATGAAAAAAGTCAATAACCGTTAACTTGTGAAACAAACAGCTTTAATTCACAATTACAGTAATTCCATCCAACAATTAAAGTGAAGGGGCAAAACACAATCCCATCGAGGCCAACGAGATATATCAATTAGAGCAGAAGTGCACATAACAATATACCCTGTACACAAAATATGTTGACCACATGTGAGCTTCAAACATGACCAAGTTCTTTAAAAATAACAAACCAAAAAGAATAATTAAATAATATCAAGTAAAGTTCATCCTCCATCACATCATTCAAATATATTCTTCTTCTCTTTCACCTTCCTCTTTATCTTCATCAATAATCTCTAAAGAAACATATGATCTCTCTCTTGACAAAGTTGTTTTAATAGTTGTACAATCTTCATTATCTACATGTACGCTACACAAAAATAAAAGTAGTTAAAAATTAAAATCATAATAAACCAAGATATCAACCAAATAAAGAACATAATTTAACAATTTGTAAATATAATTACCATTAACATAACCATGCAATCAACTATGAGTGCAAATAAGAGCTTACACTTTTTCAGGAATGGTACAACTTCTATACTTATTGAGCATGTACACGAGCACCAATAGAAAATCATGATTTTGATGCAACAATAGTTATGGGGATAGCCAAAGCATCACATGCTATTAGTGCAAGAGTTGGAAACTGATGCCTATTACTCTTCCAATTCTCACATACATCCAAATCTTCATAATACCCAAATTCAAGCTTTGGCTCCTCCAAACAAAGATCCAATTGAGATTTTTCAGCATTTGTAACAGTTTGACTCTCATGTGCCTTAATTTCTTACATTTCATGAAGAAATGAAAGTTGTTATTACAAAAAAAAAAAGAGAGAAACAAATGAGATAATAGATGAAAAAAAGAAACTATTAGAATACTTACATCAAGGATTCTTTTACCTTTGCTTCCCATTCCTCCTCCTCTTGTCCTAGGTGTAACTGACATAGAACTCATAGAAGATTGACATGTAGAAGAACTTAGCTTATTGACATTGGAATAATTTTCAAAAATCTTGTACAACTTTGTCTTGACAAGTGACACCTCTTGGCATTTAGCAGGATCACTTTCAACCTTTGAATAAAAATACTTTGTCACGCCCCAATTCTAGGCAAATGACCAGCGTAGGAAACTACAGTAAAATAGTATCCTACAAGCCTAAACTTTATGGCATGTAAGCTTTGTACTCAATAGTAAACAATGGACTTCAAGATTATCCAACCACACACTAATCATGTAGGAATTAAACAAAATTTTGATAGCATGTCCCCAAAAATATGGATAATCCTAGATATACAACAATAGTCCCAAAAGGGTGGACAAGCCCACCATCAAAACAATTAAGCCTCCATGGCCGAGACACAACATACAGGTACCTAAATACCATTGATAATTTTGCTCAATGCCATTATACAAAACCTTGAAACAAAACAAATATGATGGCATTTAACATAAACCATGCAAACCTTATACAATTGTCCAATGTTAGTTTCAAAAGTTACTCCATTAGCTAGAGGAAAACCCACCAAACGTCAACTAGTAGGTTTGTGCACAGCTAAAGGTTCAGATTACAGGGATGTCGTAGCCTTATCTAAAAAATTTAAAGAGAGGGGTGAGTTGCAAGACCCAGTAAGGAAGAATTGACACGAAAAGATACAAGTTTGAAAATTTTGAATACATACATACATGAGTAAAATACTATAGTAATTATAATATGTATCAGAATAATAAAGCTACGACCTAAAATTTCATATCATTTTTAAATGTAGCAAAATAAGTAGAGAATGTGAAATTATACACATCTCAATGCATGATACATAAAACTTTATAGTCATACTGGGTGAGCTACATACATTTATACAGTGATAAGCAATGAATACACACATGTACAATCAAAGAAATTAATTTAATAAGGATTGATCCACTTGCTCTTCTCATAGGAATCTCTCTCATTTAATTAGCATCATATAAATATACATCCGGAGTGAGCTCAACTCACTAGTGTTAACCAAGTATCCGTCCCTTGTAACTCCTTATACCTCCCAATATAGTCCATGGACAATGTATATGCTAGGTGTACATAGGGTTTCCTTTTGGAAGTAACTAAGGATCCACCCAAAAGTTACATTCACCTTGAAACACACTTCAACAAATCGATAAGAAGTCAACCATGAAATATTCTTGTACACAAAGTTATGATGTAAAAATCTAGTACAAATATCTTTAAAAAAATTCCATAATCACACTTAGGTAAGACCCTCTTAGTTATATGAATTCAATGTACTTATAGCAGTTATAAAATCTCACACTAAGAATTTAATAGAAAAGTGATAATGGCAACATGAACATGTATAAAATTATTAGTGATAGTTTATGGTTTGTAAGTGTAAATCTATGCAAGAATGATAAATGCTTACCAACAATTTTCTAGTTATATTCTTCATGAACTAACATGGTAAATATTAATAACAATATATCTTAAGAAGTTGAAAAGCTAAGAAGTTAAAAGAGTATAATTATTATGTTTTACTTATACTCATTATAATCCTAATAAATATATTATAATGAAAATACATGTAACCACGGGTAAATATCACCCAATTACTCTAATTAACCTTTGGCACAAGGATGGTCCCTGGAGGCTTGCCTAGGTGAAGTTTTCTTGAAAAAAAAAATTGCCCCTCCTCTAATTACGTTTATGGGTAATCACTACCCAACACTCCTCAAATTTACTACAACCAACTAACTTCGAATTATTACAGTGAACAGGGGAAAAAACAATTAGTTAAAGGTGAGGGAAAGAGGGAGAAATGAGTAAGGATTACCTAATTAGGCTGAATATGTAGAAGGAAATCCAGCAGAGAGGAATTCTTTTTAGCCAAAGAAAACTTGAGAAAATAGGAATGTAAAAAGAGAAGTAACGTTCGAGAACGCTCAACTAGAAGGGTAGTGAAGAAAATCATTTGGACGACTAAATGAATTTATAGTGACTAAGTATTCTGGAAAAAAGAGAGAGTAAGAAACGAAGCTTCTGGATATGAGGTTTTGGCTAGTAAGTGATTTAGAGTTCCCAAGTGAAAATAAGAAAATATCTCACTAATATGCTCTCAGAATGGGCCACATAGTAATTCTAGGAGTAGGCTGAATTTCCATAATTTTTTAATTTAAAGAAAGTGTAGAATTATTTTAGATATTATTTCCCACGCTTTTTATTACTTAATATATGTATAACCCAATAAAATAGTTATCGTCTACCCTTTAATGGGTATGTATTTAGCTTTATTAGAAAACACTTATTTCCACTCACATGATTTGAAATAAAAATTTCTTAGGTTAAATATAATTCAAGGATCACGTGAATGACATTACATACTTCAACATTGAAAGCTTTATTCGTGGGTCAAGAATAGCCCCAAATGCAAGCACTATACTATATTTATTCCAATACTTGTCAAACTTCTCTTTCATCCTTCTGCACATGTCACCTATCACCACATATTCACCCACCAAGTTTTCCTTTTAAAAAAACTTCACTTTCTAAACTCCATAAAATACAAATTTGATGTAGGATAAAAAGAACCGGAGATCAAGTTGATAGTATCATAAAATGGCTTAAGGAACTCACATATTTTCTCTCCTCTTTTCCACTCTACAAATGAAGGACAATATTTATAATTCTTATCAAGTCAATTGAAAAGAAGGAAAAAGACCTTTTATATTTTATGGCAATATCCAGCAAAGAATATGTTGAATTCCAACAGGTAGACACATCCAAGAGCAAGCCAACATTAGAGTCAATATTACCAACCTCCCTCACACATTCTTCAAATTATTTCATCCTACTCTCTGAATCTTTCACATACTTGATAGATTCTCTAATTTTATGTAAAGCTGCACTAGTTACTTTCAAGCCTTCTTGGACAATAAGATTCAATATATGAGCAGAACAACAAACATGGAAAAATCAACTTCACACAACAAACTGTCATGCAAAGAAAGTTGCTCTTTCAAAATATCATGCATATTATCAATGCTAGATGCATTGTCCAACGTTAGAGTAAAAATTTTTTTCTCAATCCCTCATTCCTTCAAAGATTCAAACAATTTTGTAGTCAATTTAACCCCTGAGAGTGGAGGAGTGAAACTAAGTATTTTACTATTCAATTTCCAATCCTTATAAACAAAATAACCAGTCAAGCAAATGTAACCCTTACTGGTGCATGCAGTCCATACATATGAAGTTAAACAAATCATATTTGGAATTAAAATTCATTTAAGTTTCTCTTTCTCCCTCAAATATTCTTTTGCAATGTCACTCACTCAAGTATTTCTTGAAATAGGAACAAAATCAGGATTTAGATACTTCCCCCAAGCTCTAATGCCATCATATTCAACAAATGAAAAGTGCAAGCCATGTTTGATAATTGCAGCAGCCAATAACTCACATGCTATTTTTTGGTTTATTTTTTTAGACCTAAACTTTCCATTGGTATTTATAATCATTTCTCCTACATCATGGAACTTAATCATTTTGCATTTTGGAATATGATGTTTTAGTGTAGAGGTCTCATATTATTTTCCCCCACATTTATACTCTATTTTATAAGCCTTACATTTTGCCCTTTCTATCCCATACCAATCCCTTTCTTTGTAAAATAATTCCACTGATAACTACATAATTGAGTAATATAATTAACACTCTAAGCATATATAAGAGCTGTGTTTTATTACATTTGAAGCAGATTAACTGAATTTTCTTTATTGTTCTCAAAATAGATGAATTAGAAGTAATGCAAGGAAAAGAAAGAGAAATTCTAAGGCTAAAGTAACAAAGCTCAGCACTACAGCACAGAAGGATGAAGCTGCAGCGTCAAAAAAATGTGAGGAAACATGAAAGCCAGGTTAGAAAGCATGGTGCCGTGGCCCCCATCATATTGCGCCGCAACGCCTAAAGTCAGAGAACTTAGAGCCGCAGCGCCTATATCCCAGAGCCGCGGCGCTGCAGCTAAATTTTAGGATTGTTGATTTCGCACACCCGTGCCGCAGCGCTGTAACCTAGAGCCGCGGCGCCATAAGGGCTGAGTCATTTAAATAGGCCGAAAAAGAGATAAAGAAAGGACTTTTGCCCTGGAGATAGACGAACAGCTTGAGAAAGGCACCTTGACAGAGGAATTTGGTGGCTGAAGAAGTAAAGAGACAGGAACAACCGCTTCATAGTTTTTCTTCTTTCCTCTTTATCATCTATGCTGCCATCACTTCTGATTTATTTCCCTCTTTTGAATATGTTGAGTATAACTCCAGTGATGGAGTACTTTTTATCTAGGATTGCAAATTGAACCCACATGTGATCTAGTTTTGATTGATTCTTAATAAAGTCGTGTTTTTATTCTCAATTACTTCCTCTCTTTTATGCCTATTGCAAGTAATCTATTGGCCATAGATTAATCTAGGGAACCTTAGATCTACTGAAAAGGAGAAATTGGGGTTTTACCATAAAGAGGGGAATGTGTGATCATTTAGCGGAAGCAGTGAGATTGTATAGGATAGGAATATATCTATGCAACACATATGGCTGTTAAATAGGGATGTCCACTTAATGAACCACTTCATTAGGATTTGCTCATAGGAATATAGGGTGAATTTAATTAAGGGTAACTCTATTTGATCTCGGAAGAGATAATTGGTTAGTTAAGAACCTGACTGGTAATTGAGGTAACGTGCTAACTATATTGGGGAGAGAAGTTAAGCTGGTGAAGTGTAGGGGAAATTTGCAGTCCTAGCCATTTGCAAAGTCATTATCTTACACCTCTAGTTGTTTGATATTGATCTCTAGAATTGTTTTCAATTAGTTAATCGATTTGAACTGCTATCACTACTGGTTTGATTAAGATTAAAAGAGATAAAATTTAGTAGTTAACAAAATTCGTAAAGGTTCTTTGTGGGAACAATAATTTTACTCATTCTATATTACTTGTCACGATAGCGTACACTTGCGTTTGCATAGTTATAAAATCGCAAACAAGTTTTTGGCGCCGTTGCCGGGGAACCGTTTTACTATTTTTGTTGATACAAGAACTAATTTATTGATTCTAATTCAAACTCTTGTCGTCTTTATTTTTATTTTTATTTTTATTTATTTATTTATTTCTTTTTCTCTAGATGTCGTAACCTGTTGCATGCATAGTAGCAGAAGCAAGGACACTCTTCTTTTTTATCTTGAGATTGAAAAGACGTGTAGAAGGAATAGAAAAGAAAGAGTCCTTGTAATGGCAGGGAATCAACAACCTGTATTGGAGCTGGTACCAGATGAGGATAGGGCTATTCAAGATTTCGCATTGCCTCCCTTGGATGCAACTCAATCAAGTATTATCCGACCACCCATCAATGCTAATAACTTTGAGATCAAACCAGCTATTATCCAGAAGCTTCAAAAATCAGCACAGTTTGGGGGTTTAACACATGAGGATCCACATAAACACATTAAAACCTTCTTGGATATATGTGACACCTTCAAAAACAATGGAGTTTCTATGGAAGCCATCAGATTGACGCTTTTCCTATTCTCGTTATGGGATAAAATGAAAGATTGGCTAAACTCCCTACCAGTTGGATCTATCACCACATGGGAAGTTTTGGTCCAAAAGTTTTTGATCAAGTATTTTCCACCTGCTAGGAGAGCCAAATTAAGGACTGAGATTACCTCATTCGAGTAGCTGGATCAAGAAACCTTATATGAGGCCTGGAAAAGGTTCAAAAGCCTTTTAAAGAAATGCCCAAATCATGGGCTGCAAAAGTGGCTATAGATAGAAATATTTTATAATGGGCTGAATGGTTACTTGAGATCCAACATAGACTCCACAGCAGGTGGTGCCTTTTTAGCCAAATCATTAAATAAAGCACATGCCTTATTAGAAGGAATGGCTGCTAATAACTACCAATGGCTTCCATGACTAAGAAAATGGCTGGTATTCATGATATTGACTCCAATACAGCTCTGGTAGCTCAAGTAGCTGCATTGACCAAGAAAATAGATTGTTTGGTAAGTCAACCTAGGCAGAATTCACTGGTTATCTGTGAGTTATGTGGGGGCCACCATTCTTATGAATAGTGCACTATGAGTTCTGAGTCGATTCAATATGTGAGTAACTTCAACCGACAACAAACCAATCCTTACTCGAGTAACTATAATCCAGGATGGAGGAACCACCCAAATTTCTCATGGAGTAATAATGAAGGAACACAGCATGTTGTGAAGTCACAGCGTGCCCCAGGTTTTCAACCCCCAGTAGGATCACATGCTCCAAATCAAGATAAGAAGTCGCCCCTGGAAGAAGCAATGATGCAATTAGCTAGTAACACTAGTCAATTCATGACTGAGACTAAAACTCAGCTTCAAGAAACAAGAACACAGTTACAGAGTCAGGGGGCATCCATCAGAAATCTTAAGATTCAGTTGGGTCAGTTAGCCGTCAACTTGAACATCAGACCACAAGGTACATTACCTAGTAATACAGAGATAAATCCTCGAAATGACCCCAATGAACAGTGTAAAGCCATGACATTAAGGACTGGTA
>JASKGM010089152.1:0-13622 GCA_034509205.1 Ceratonia siliqua | reverse complement strand
GAGGACTTGCCAGACCGATGGCAGAAGGTCGCCGACCTAGTTCCTGGGGCTTCGCCGGACGAGATGAAGGAGCGGTATGATGACTTGGTCCGCGATGTGTTGGCCATTGAAGCGGGTCAGTTCGACTCGATGTTGGAGGCGATGGCAGCGATGCCTAAACGCAAGCATGGTGCGACCCCTAAACGCAAGCATGGTGCGACCAAGGGAAGGAAGTGAGGGCTTTCTAGTTGATTCATCTTTTCTTTCTTCTGCTTTCATCTTCTTCAGTCTTCCTAGTTGATTCAATTGGCACAGATACGTTTTCCACCTTGGGTGGACTGCCCTGCACAAAGTTCAAAACAATTATTCAAATATTGTTTGCTTGTAGATGTGGGTTAACTGGTGTAGCTATCTTGGTGTTATCTGTGAGTGTTGTTTACTGTTCAGTGTATAGGGCTTAGCCATTTCTTGTATTTGGTAGCTGTTTCATTGTATTCGTTGCTGTTTGGCTCAATATATTCCAGTGTGTTTTAGGAAAGTTTATTCACAATTTTAAATATACAATCAGCGCACGTTTTAGCCTTGCTAATTAGTAAAAGGTGCAATGTTAACATATGACTAACACAATATTCTAGCATGCCCCCTATCTACCGACCTTGCAATAGCCAGAGAATAAGAAACAGCAAACTTATAGACTGGATTGGTGGTAAAAGGTTTGATTATTGGTTACTGTTATTCTTGATGGACCCAACCACAATCAATCTAGGTTGCCACGTAACGCAGCATAGACAAGATAGAGCCACAGAGGCTAATTTTACTGCACAAATAAGATCCATTTTGAAGATATAGAATGTGTACACTTGGTCTTGGAGCAGAGAACTTCCTCTACCTAAGGTGGCTTCAGAAACATGACCCTGGATTTGCTTCTGTTTAGGCACATCAAAAATTAGGGGTTGGTCATTTGCTGATAAAACCAACTTGTGGATTACTTTCTGGACCATCTGATGCTTCAGCAATCCTGAACTCCGCGCTTGAAACTCAAACTTGACTGATGAACTGTTATTAATTTTAATTCTTCGATAAATACTTAACCCGTAAGCATTTTTTCTAATTCAGTACCACATGCTTGACTCCTTAAAAGAACTTCAATGGCATAATTTAATTGAAAAAACTGATAGCAAACACCTAAAAACTGTATATAAGTTTTGTGTTGAGAAATATTAGTTTCAGAACTCAGCAAATTGCCTCTATTTATACCCTAAACTCTACGCAGTAGATCTAACAATTAACAACCCTATCAACACACATGCCCATGAGCATGCACAGTGAGTAATTTTAAGCCAATAATTTCATATAATGTACCAAAAAATCAGAAAAAACGAAACAAGATTATGAAAAAGTTCTGTTATGTTCCTCCATGCCCAATCAATTTAACTAGAAAAACCAAGAACATGAACCCTTGCTGCTTCAGCATGACCTCCACCCACATCCTCTGCTGTAGACCCTCGCTTTACCAGTTCTGAAAACTCATGTTTATCAAGCCGGTTACCTAGAGGACGGCTAGCACGCTTAGGCACTAAGCCAAGGGCCTCCCTCATTGCCTGCTCTTCTTCTTCCTTATTCTTTTGATCTCTTCTTTTGCAGCCTCCATCTCTGCATTCATAGCCTTTTATCCCCTGTATACCAGAATAGATCTTTACCTGAATTGAAAAGAAAGAATATTTAAAACCGTTGTCAGAAAATAATATCCCTAAAAAACTAGCATAGCAACATATGCATAAATTCAGTAAAAAATGCTTTAGGCATCAAACTAAAGAAGCTTAAATGGTTAAACCAGTGCATTTACTTGACATGATAACTTGTTAATTAACATTACCAGAAAGAGTAGATCAACGAGATATGTTAGGGGAGTAAAAACTATCCAAAATAAAAGGACGAGGAGTATTCTCCTCTATAAAGGTTCAAATATGAGAGGAAAGGAACAAAAAATCTACTCTTGTCATTAGCTTATACTACTGTAATGTGAACAAATGACTACAATACCTGATTTAACAGCTGGTCTCTTTCCCTTCTTAAAAGCAGAGATGGACTATTTTCACTTCAATCTTCATTGAAGTTAGTTCAGATATATGTTCTTGACCACTCCATCAACCAACACCCCCCCCCCCCCCAAAAAAAAAAAAGAACTGAACATGAAAAATAATATATTAATCTTATAAAATGAGTGACACAAACATTATAGAAGAAATAAAATCAAATTGTAATTGACTTTTATTAATCTCTGCTGAGAGCTGAAAGTTGTACAACTTTGTGGAGAGAGATTAAAAAAGAAAAAGCCAATTTCTGATGGCCACCCATAGAAAACTGAAAATTGAGTAAGAAACTATAAAATAGAAATAAAAGGTAGCTTGTAGCCAGACCCTTATGTACATAAGTTGCACCTGAGACAAGCGTTTCCTCAAAAAATATAAAACTGCTTCGCAGAAGGCACAGCCTCATCATTCCAATACAACAGCTTTTTTGTTAAGCCCTGAAGCTTCCACTTTTGAGAGGCTTCCATTTCCAAGAACCACTTAACATCACCCTTTGAAGACAGCAAACAATAGCAATGTTAGAATCAAAAATGAAACTTCCCACAATTCTTCAGAAGAATGATAGTCCTAAAGTTGATTTCCTTCAACATGCTACATGTTCTTCTCTTTGTCCTCTTCCAAAGTTTCTATTTCCTGGATATCTTTATTATTTTTCTCCTTTCCTTCCCTAACTTTTCCCATATCATTGATCATTTCTTCATCATTAGATCTCTTTATGTTATCCATCACTGTTTCTTCTACAATACTATCCTCCTTGCCCACTATGTCTTCCTCCTTTACAGCTTTTATTACTTGAAGAAGTTCAGATGGTGTAGCTGCTGGGTCCAGCTCCCTGCAACCCCTCGGGGCATTTGGAGCTTCTTTACCAGTGAGTAGGTATGAAGGGACCTGATGAGAAAATCGAAACATCTCTTCCCTTGGAATGATCCTGATTTCTCTTGGGTCTAAGTGCCGGTGAAATACTGTCTTGAAACCAGCCACTTTGACCAGGGGAGTAACAATTACACCATGTTCTTCACTAAAATCCTCAAGTACATCAACCATATCATACTTGTGTATTACCTCACCGGCTGTCAGCTCATTCCAGTCAGGGGACCAATTCCTATAGAGAGCCCAAACATCCCCTTTCATGGGATAAATACTAATGGCTCCATAAGTACCTTTTCTCCACCTAACCTTGTGAGAAAAAGAATTTACTGAGTTATTGATTTCATATCTACCTATTCTGAAATCCCCACAAGTTTTGGAAAAGCCAGAAACAATCCAATTTAGAGGGCCCAGTTCACTGTTGGTCTTTGAGTTGAGCCAACTGATCCGCATCTTGAATGGGTTCAACGAAATCACACTGTGAATCATAGCGTAATATCGAGGCATCCCATCATCGTCATCATATGCAGCCCATATTTGATTTTCACCAAAAGATCTTTCAGTCCGATCCTTATCAAAGTCATGAAAATCAGAATCCGGGACATCTATTGACATTGTTTGTAAAGTTTCTGTGTCCATGTTAGCAACAGTAGTGCCTCCAAGAGACTTGATGGCATGGGATTCACTCTTTCTATCTTCTGACTTTCCAATGTTATTTTGATTGCATGTCTCAGAGCTTCTTAAAGATTTTTCTCCTTTCTCATTTGCTTTCTGGCAGCCATTTCCACTCTCTTTCGCTGCTGTTTTGACAACAGTATTTGACTGGATTTCACATAGTTTCTTGCAAATTTCTTTTCTAGCTTTCTCCATAAGAAGATTATGAAGCTCAACCTGGGAAAAAACTCTTGCACTGCTGGTATTAGCATAACCATTTATCCAGTTAGGTTCAAAATTACCCTGTTTAGAACCACATGAGTTAGCTGCTCCTACTACTCCATTTCTCATTCCTGTTTGATTCGCAGGTTCCTTACCATGGCCACTCACACTTGCACCCTCCATGCCCCTTCTTCTCTTCGCAGGATTAAAATGCCCTTTTTTTTGCTGCTTCCTTTGTAAGGCCTCTTCCCTCTTTGTAGCTGCTTGTGCCTCCTCACGGTCTCGCTTCACTTTCTCATATGCCTGCTGAACCACACTTGCAGCTTGAGCTGCTGTAGAAACACCAGAAGTTCTTGAAAATGGAGCCCACTGGAAATCGGTATGGTTATAGGAGTCAGTGTTACTATAATACCCTGCTCCAGCATTTGGGGTCATTGTGTTGTTCTTTCCTCCATTAGATTTGTTTTTACTAGGTGCTTGGTTATTGGAATTTTGCTGCTTCTGGGAAAAGTTCCACGAGGTGGCAGGTCTAACACCACTTGCAGGTGGTGGAGCTGTTTCTACAGCCAAAAATGCCTCATGACAGTTGGGACACAGGAGTTTAAGATTAAGATAAACTCTAAGATATTCATACTGCATTTTGCATCGATGGCAAACAGTCCAAAATGTATTTGATTTCGACTTGTGAGTAGAAGTTGAAGCATGTGATTTGGAAGTATTCTTATGAGTTCTTGAATTTGATGTGGCATTTTTGGCAAAATTGTAATTGCCATTAACCCCAGGTTGAGCAGATGAGCCTCCAGGCTTAGTTGAAACTTTCTGTACTTTTGTATTTCTCTTCTGGTCATATGCTACCCTTTTAGCCTTATCGGATAGTAAACTCCATGCCTCTGAAATAAGTTTAAATGCCCCATCAGCTCCAATGGACTTGTTCTTATCAGGGTGAAGCGTGAGAGCCAGCTTCCTATATTGTTTCCTGATTGTTTCATCATCAACCAGGGGATCAACACCAAGTATACCATACCAATCTGCTTCACCATATATTTTATTCTCTGCCGAAATATACACATCAAGTGTTGCTAACATGTGAGGTATACCCTCAAGTCCGGGAAATAAATTCTGGGCCTTCAAAGCAAACTTCTTTGCCCCCAAAATATCCTTTGCGATAAACTTTCTCTCAGCAATTTCCTTAGCTCTGGTGGCCTCATCCTTATTGCACTCCATTTCTCTAGACTGTCTTCTCGTTTACCTTCTCAGAACTTCATTGTAATATAACAGCAACATTGTTTTATTTAACAAAGTTTCACAACTCTATACAATTCTACATAGTCTGAGTTTCCTTGTTACTTCAAAAGGCAATTCGTCCATAGCAACATAACCCTATATAGAAAAGGCATATTTTTAGTCAAGAAAACAATAAAAGAAACACTGAACAGAGATGCAAATTGTTATTAAATTGAATGATTGAATTGAACGTGAGAAAATAGATGAATGATAATAATTTTTTGTGAATTCCTCTAACATGAGCATGTTTGGTGCATGAAACATTATTACGGCAGAATCGGAATGGGAAAGAAATTGGGAATTGATTGGGTTGGAAATTAATGACCATTCTAATTCCAGTGTTTGGTTCCATTAGGGATGGTATGGCGTTGCATTTCATTTCCGTTATGTTCTTATGTTTGGAACGTGGAATCAACATGTAGTGAAATCATAATTGCAACTAAATGGGATTAAACAAGAATATAAAACAAAAATTAACTACTTCCTACATTTCTAGGAGAGATAACTCCAGCCTCAGCAGAGTTAAGGCCAACATAAGATTATCATTCCCATGGAATGGAAGCAGGTATGGAATCATCATTTCCACATACCATAATTAGAAAAAAGCTGGTTCTCTTGGCAATTACTCCTTCCGTTTCAAATTATTTATCGTTTAAGGTAATGGCACAAGAATTAAGATAGCTATTAAATAGCCTCAATTCTAACAAAAAATAATTGTACTTGACTAAATTACCCTTATTAAAGTCAATTTAAACTATTGTTACTACTTTATTGAAGATAACAATAAATAGGGGTAATGTTGAAAAAATAACAATTAATACTTCATTGGTAATATAAAATGACAGATAATTTGAAACAAAATAAAACTCCTAAAACGACAAATAATTTGAAACGGATGGAGTAGCATGGACACCAACACTGACACCAACACTTTGACATATCAAACTTCAAAAAAACATAGAACACGACACTGCATATATATATATATATATATATATGAGAGGGGATCAATTGACACCAATGTAAGAATTCACACACTTACACCAAATAATTAGCATATTGATCATACATATCAAATTTTTTAAAAATCGAATAACAATAAAGCATGCGATCAAATAGCCAATTGTTTCTTATATTTAATTTTATAATGTATCAATGGGATACAAAACAAGGTTTGATTAATATAAGATTTTGTAAGTACGATCTTTATAACAGGAACTTTTAATCCAACGGTAGGTTTTAGGAAAAACTAATCATATAAAAAATTATTCAATAGTGTACTATTAATTTGGATTGGCACTAGTGTCAATTGATCCCTCCTCTATATGTGTGTGTGTGTGTGTGTGACATAAATAATATATTTTAAACTTCCTATTTGATGAACTTATTCCAAAGAAAAACAAAATAATCAACATCCTACATTCTAGGTACCTTGCACTATTATTTTTCAAAAAAATCCATTAAATAAAATAGGTTAAACTACACCGTTCAAATTATTCATATATAACCAAAACAATTATGAACTTTCTTATAATCTCATCAAGAGGAGGTACCAAGTTCCTCATTATATTTTCTCCCCTTTGACAGCTGTACCAAACCCATGCCCAAGCCATGTTCGAGCGAGTCCGGCGCATGCTCAGTTCAAAAGAAATATATTATCTTATTTCGACGGCAATTGCTATGCTATTATGGTAGTACTACTACTACCTCTAGAGCATGCGGCCCCACACATGCTCGAGAGAGGTAGTATCTACTATCGATATCAGTAGTAGCATAGAATTTCCCTTTTTCGACACTACGGACTCATGCCAACGCATGTCCAAACCGCGAACCTACAGATTTAGGGGACTTCGTTGGAATATGTGAATTAAGTAAAAGTTCCTTTTTTCTTAACTACTGTTTATTTATTTATAGGATTAGTTCTCTGCAATATCTTGCTTCCCATGATCTACAATCAATAAGTTGTCAAAAAATTATCAATAAATTGAAATCAATTCAACAGAACTATTAGGGGAAAAAACTCAAAAAGGGAAAATGAAAGTTACCGGTTTAATTTACGCCATATTTAGCTTAAACTAAAAACTAATCAATCAAACCCTAACATTATCAATCACAAAAGGTAAACCCTAGACCAGTTACAGTTTGAGAATAATTAAGAACCCAGTAACAACCAGAGTCACGTGTAAAGCAAATCGCTTGTCTTTAGGTGATGTGGGAGTTAACGAACCAAAGCTACAACAATCCATAGTACAGAAGAAATTACCAGATGCTTACTGGAGGAGAAGATCCAACTACAAAGGAGGAGTCAGTGTTTGAGACTATCAGTAAAGGGTACTCCTTCTCTTCTCCCTTTTTCCCGACGACCGAGTTGAGCTTCTTTCTCCCCAACCTTTGTGTGTCTTGTAGTCTGAGGTGGGAGACGATCTCTCTCTCTCTCACACACTTCTTTGTTTTAGTTTTTTTTATGTATGGGTAGATGAAGAATCGAAGAAAAGTATTTATAATATTTTTTATACACAAATTGTTAATCCTTATACATTTCAAAAATATAATAAAGGGTTTTTTTTATTTTTTTCACCTTATTAGTTATTATTATAATTTTTTTAATTTATTAATTATAATAGATTATATCTTAAAATATCATAATTTATTTAAATTATTTTTTATTATTTAATTAAATATTAAAATTAATAACCTTAATTAATATGAATTAATTATATAATTAAGAATTTTAATATAAACAAAATATAAATTAAATATTTTATTTTTATTTATTTTAAGATATTTATATTATTTTTTATAATAAATTTATTATTTATTATTTTATTAAATTTTTTAATTATATAATTGACTTAGGTTAAATAAAGTAATTAATTTTAATATTTAATTAAATAATAAGATATCATTTTATTAAATTATTAGGTGTAATATATTATAATTAATAAATTAAAGAGGATATTATAATGACAACTAAATATTATAATAAAAAATAATAAATTTCTTATAATAAATATAAATGTATTTAAATTATTTAGATTGTTTTTTTATTTATATCTTAAAAATCATTTAAATATTGGTGTATTTTTAAATAAAATATTAATATAAATTTTATATTATTGAGCATTTAAACAAAAGTTATAGCTTTTTTTATTATCAAATATAAAAACTATTAACCTTGAAATAACTATGAAAGGATAGCAATTCCTTTTTTTATATAGTAGCACATAGGTTAATTTATAAATGGAATAATTTACTCAACTTTTTTAATTGTATTTTAAACTAATATTTTATAAATATTTTATTATTTTATATCTCACATAGTTATAAAATAGTGTGGTATAATAACACAAAATCATATCATTCTGAAATCTATTTTTTAAAAATAGTAAACATACTTTAATATTATGAAAACTACTAAAACTTTCTAACACCTATTAACTTTTTGTAACACATAATACTTGTTTGCTTTTATTTTAAACAAATCTTTTATAAATATTTATTAGACCCACTGACTATTATATGATGAATATTAATCACAACTAAATATGATATAATTAGATCGTAATCATATATTTATTTTTAAATAATTATAATGCATGATTTTTTTAATTACATATAATTAAAATTAAAATTTAAATATATATAATTAAAATATAACATTATCACTATCTATAAATAAATAGACAATTATAATTAGCATAACTACACTTGATCCAATTACTAATCAACTGAATAGGATACCCATTTGTCCAATGGACGTTGTGGCTCTAATAGATGACTCTGAAGATGGGCCTTTTGGCCGTTGCCGGAGTATTAACGGTTCGTTTGGCTATAACTTCTTCATAAGAAAATTTCCTTTTTTTAAAAAAAAAAAACTTTTGATCAGTAGTATTTGACAACAGGTTTTAGACAGAAGTATTTTTTATTAAAAAAAGTTAAAAATTAACTATTTTTAAAACTCATTTGTCTAACTTTTAGTAATTTTGAATGAAAGAGAGAGAAAATTTTAGTGTCAAAAATTATATTTTCATTTTTAATAATATTTTATAATTTTAAATTTAATTTTAACAAAAAATTTTTTTTTAATTTAAACACAATATAAAAAATATTTTCTATCTGCACAAAAATATTTTTATATTTTTATATCCAAACACCACAAATATATTTTTTTCACTAAAATTACTTCACGTAATTACATTCAAACACCAAATACCTACTTTTTTTAAAAATTAATTTGTTTATTAAAATTAAATTTAAAATTATAAAATTTTATTAAGAATGGAAATATGTTAACCATGTATAGATATTTTTGACACTAAAATTTTCTCTTTTTTTCATTTAAAACTATTTTTAATTAAAAATTAAAAAAATAAATTTCCAAAAATAGTTGTTTTTAAGCTTTTTCTAACAAAAAAGTACTTCTACCTAAATGCTGTTTACAAACCCCACTTTTAATCAAAAGTACTTTTGTTTTTTAAAAAGTAATTTTTTTCCTGAAAAAGCAGGACCCATACGGGCGTAGTTTTCAACTTTAACTCCCAAAAAACTTATATTATTATATATAGTTTACCAGAGAATTAACTTTTTGACTTTTTATTTAAAATTTAATTTAAAAAATAATGAATAATTATTTAGTAAATTTGCACTTTTATTTTTATTAATTTAAAAACTACATATTATATTGCATATACATAAAATATGAATAATTATATATTAATTTATTTTTTATTAAATAAAACTATTAATATTTATTTGAAATTACTGATTTATTTAAATGTAATTAAAAAAAAGAATAAACTGCCATGCATAAACTATTTCATGTAAAGACACTAATAATAATAAAATTACATGATGACAATATTTATATATAACTTTAAATATAAGTTAATAATACAAATTCAATTCAATTAAACAATTAAAAACGTGGCCTCACCCATTGGTTTTTTAATTGTTGTTTTCCTTTTTTTTTAACGATTCAACTCAAGCACTAAGTAATGTGAATAAAGTTAAGAGTGTACATAATTCGATTTTGAGACAAGTTAAAGACTGAATTGATCAAACAAAAATTATTTGATTTAGTTCGATTATTTAAAATTTTGAGTTAAAAATCAAACCGACCCACTGTTAAGTAATTCGTTCAGTTCAGATGGTCAGTTTTGAATATATTTATATATAATTAGTATATTTAATATATATTTATATATATAAATATATTTTATTATATATATATTTATATATATAATCGTATTTAATATAAAATTAATTAATTATATATAATTGGTTTAAACCCCGTTTGAAAATTTCAAACCATGAATTAAACTACATTTGTTGGTTTGGAGGAAATGAAACCGATCCAAACAATTGAAGCAACAACTTAGTTCAGTTAAGAACATAGTTTGGTTCAGTTTGGGTGATTTGTGATTCCACCCCTAAATAAAGTCATAAACTCAAGCAAGTAGGTTAATCATATGTTCTTTTAGTATATTATTCGAATTATAAATATTTTTTTTTGATGAACTAAATTGAAGTAAAAACTTTTGAAGAAAAAATAAGTAAAAAAGTATGGATGTCAATTAGAGTTGGGGCGGGCCAACCTTGGGTTAAAGCAGGTTTTGAGTCAAAAAAATAGTTTTTAAAAAATGAAAGGTGTTTTTAACTCGGTTTGTCAAAAGCTAATTATTGACAGTTCAGGTTAAGTTCCATTAATTTTTTTTTTACAAAATCTTATGGTAGACTGGTAGTAGAGTGGAAAGGAGAATAAAAATTAAGGACAAGACTTTGATTTATTTGATGTAATTTTAAATTTTTTAAACTTTATATATTTTAATTTATGTTCTCTTTTTAATAGTGTATAATATAATTAATTTGTTAATTGAATTTTTTTGTCATTATACTTAAAATAATAAAGGAGTTGCATTATTTGAGAACCAATCAGTTACAAATAATGATAAGCCTCAATTAAATCTTTATTTAAATAAGTTAAAACTTGAACTTCAATTTTTTATAGATTTAGATGTCTTGCAATATTGGAGGGATAATAGACATCGATTTTAAGAATTATCTAGGATGGCATATGATCTACTAAGTATTTTAATCACTACTATGACTAGTGAATTGACTTTTAACATTGATATATATGTTCTCAACAAATACTGATATTCTCTACTAGGAGATCATGTACAAGTACTTATCTGTACCCATAATTGGTTATATGATTATCTTTATAATGGTAAGTTTATTAATTTAAAACTTGTTTAAATTTCTTTGTTCTCATTATTGTTATTAACTTTTATGCTATTATCTTTGAAACTTTGTGGAGATTAAATCTATAAATATATTATGGATTAATGGTGTTTTGGTATGCGTAAAAATGTTACATAATTATTGATAATGATAAATTAATAGTTTTGGTTTAATTTTGTTATGAAATTTTATAATATTTTATTTTTTATAATTTTTTTATGTGTAATCCCATTAAGACTCGTTTAATCCTGTAACCTTATAGGGTTAGAACTGGGTTAGATTTTTGAGGTTATTTTAGTAAAAAAGTTTTTTTAACTTGGCTCGTTAAGACACAGCTCGTCAAGAATTAGCCCTTGACAGGTCAGATTGGCCTTATTTGACAGTCATATAAAAAGACATAAGCTTGATAAAGTGTTTTTTTAATTTAAATTAATTATAAAAAATAAGAAATATTATAAAAATATAACATTAGATAATATTTTATTATAAAATATGAGAAGAATAGTTAATAATCATTAGATAAAAAATAAATTGATAAGATTAAAATACTTATTAAATGTCACATGAATAATACATATATTTTTACTAAGTGTTTTAATCTTAATAATTCACTTTTTATCAAATAATTATTAATTACTCTTCTCACTTTTTATAATAAATTATTTCATTTCCCTTTAATATATATATATATATATATGTATATATATATATATATATAAATAAAAGGCCTGAAATTGTCTAAATTTACCTTAAATTTAAGGCCTAATTTTTTTTGTTTGGGTTAGGTCCTGTTTGTTTGAACTTATTATGATAAAAAGTTATTTTTTTTAAAAAAATAATATATTCTAATAAAAATATACATGTTTATTTAGGTTTATAGAAAAATGATAAGTTAAAAAAAATAAAAAAAAATTTGTATAAAAAAAATTAAAAGAGAAAAAAAAATTTTTCATTTTAATTTTATAAAAAAATAATATTTAAAATTTATATTAAAAGTCATTTTTTATCTAAATACTTAAAAAAATTTTTATATGTCATTTTTAATAATTTTATCAATCATAAATCATTATATAATTTTACATTTAAAAATATTTTTTAATTTAAAAATTATTTTTAATTATTATATCTAAACATAAAATATATTTTTTTTAAATACTACCCTCAATAAAAATATATATTTTTTAATAAATCCAGTCAAGCCCAGTTTGGGATGATGGAAAACTTTTGCATGCGCGCAAAGTTAGTGGATGAAAATGGGTCCCCACTTTCTCTAATAAGTCCAGCTGTAGTTTAGAACCTTTTTATTTTGAGTTTCGACCATACGGACTTGGGTCCGAGGCAGTAAGCACGAACCCCACAAATGGCATGAGAAATAATTTTTAATAACAAATATCCATAGAAATTATTTGAGTTTAGCGGTAATGAATATTTTTAATCACATTTTAATTAAGAAAATAAAATCCAAAACATATATCTTCAGATTTGAGATTTTTTTTTGTTTTTTACTTTTAAAATGGTTTTTAATCTTCTTCATATATTCCAACAGTTTTTAGGAATAAAATATTATTGAAAGATTCTAATTGAATAATATATTGGATTATAAGATTTTTTTTGTGTGGAGGATATTTGCAAATATTCCTTTTTTTTTTTGTTGGACCCAACATTCGTTTGTAAGCAAGCAGGTAGGACTACTTTTGATATATAAATATTAAAAAATAGGGTGTGTTATACTACAGTCACCCCCAAAATTTTACTTTTTAATTTTTTAATTTTTTAAAATTAATTAATTATTTTTTATATCATATATATTTTTTAAATTTTTTTAACATATTTTTAAATTTTTTAAATTTTTTATTATATTCTTGATACTATTTATTTATAATTTTTTTTATTATTTATTTGTAAGTTAAAAAATTTTTAAAAATAAAAAAATTTTAAAAAAATTTTAAAAAAAATATATAATATAAAAAATACTTAATTAATTTTAAAAAATTAAAAAATTAAAAAATTAAAAACAATCAAAACACAAAAAAACAGTTTTCGTTTTTTAGTTTTCTAGTCATTGTTTTCGAAAACAATTTTTAAAAAACAACTGATGAAAACAGTTATCCAAATAAGTTTTTTTATTTTTGCATAATAAAAAAATAATTTTTAAAATACAAACCAAACAGGCTAATATTTTTTCTCAGTTATTTTTCATATTTTTTAAAAAATAAATAATAAAAATAAGTCAAAACACAAAAAAATTATTTTTATTTTTATTTTTTATAATCACTATTT
>JASKGM010089141.1:0-13622 GCA_034509205.1 Ceratonia siliqua | reverse complement strand
TGGATAAAGTATTCAATATTGCAAAGATTGCGAGGAATATTTTTGCCATTCTCATTTCTACAGTTGCTTTAGAATATGCTTTTAGCACTGATGTTAGATTGGTTAGTCCCCATCACTCTAGACTTGATGAGGATACTTTTAGAAGCACTTATGTGCTCAAAATTGGTTATGCAAGGAGTAAAAAGGTAATAAAACTAATTTATTGTCTTAGTCAAATTATTTAAATGATATATATTACCTTGTTTTCAACTCACGTTATTCTTTTTCTTTTGGCTTCTTATGTGTAGATATGTATTGGTTCTGAAAATGTGAAGGATAGAATTTTTAAAACTTATGAATCGGATTCTGATGTTGATAATGAGGTAACTATATCTAACTATTTGTATTATTATAACATTATAATACATAACTAATTCATATAACATTTTTAACAGACTTCTGAGAGTGGCTTCACAGGTTCGGCTGAGTTGGAAAAGAACCTAACCCATGATATTGTTATAGTAAGTATCTGGCACCGGTATAGAACCAAAACCCATAACTTCATGCCCAACAACCTTAGGGAATAATGAAACCGCTTGGCCACAATAGGTACATTGAAAGAGCTAGATATGAAAGCATATATTTGTACCAGAAAAAAACAAGTTGCACTCAACATTTAGTCACACCTCGTCCAAACACTGTAATTTAGATCATCACAGGTAGGATTAGGCTCCTATTCAGCACGCCCTAATCATGATTAAATCAACACCATAGGCAATATAGGAAAAATCAGCATGTTATAATCAAGATTAATCCATCACCAAAAGCAAAATCAGCATGTGATAATCTAAATTAACCCATCATTAGAAGCAAAATTAGCATGTGAGAATCAGAATTAACCCATCATTAGAAGCAATACTAGCATGATAACATCCAGAATTAATATCATATCAAAGCAAGACTAACATGAGAGTCAGAACCAATATCACATAAGAGCAAGATTAACATGATAGTCCAGAATTAATTCCACATCAGAGCAAGACTTAACAGATACTCAAAACTAATATCATATCAGAGCAAGACTGACATGATAACCAAAACTAATATCATATCAGAGCAAGACTAACAAGATAGTCCATAATTAATTCCTCATCAGAGAAAGACTAACATGATAGTCCAGAATTAATTCCACATCAGAGCAAGACTTAACATGATACTCAAAACGAATATCATATCAAAGCAAGACTAACATGATAGTCCATAATTAATTCCACATTAGAGCAAGACCAAGATGATACTCAAAACTAATATAATATCAAAGTAATATCAACATGATAATGCTTTAAAATTCAGTCTAACAACATTAATTCCAAGGTTCAGTTCGGATAAGAGATCAAATCAAATTATTTTAAATAAGGATGAGACTAACCAAATTTATATTACACAAGGCCTTAAAGACCAAAACAAATCCAATACCATCACAGAAAATTCACAAAATTTCATTTGGACATCAACCGAATTGGGATTTAGGAGTACTCCCTCCAAAGTCATCTGAAACCGAGGCTACCCCTTTAGCTAGTGAGTTCCTGAGATCACTTCTTAAGTCCCCCCATAAATCATTGCCATTAAAAAAACATGCAGATAAATGAAGGAGATAAAGAAAATCAATATGAAATGGACTTACAACTATCAAAAGAAACCAAAGAACACCCTTATAAATTTCCCTTCTTCCTGCAACCTTCTCTGAAAATTCCCTCTTCCCCAAAGCTGTCTCTTTTCCTAGATTTTAGATTACTGGTTCTTGTCGTTCTTATGGGCTTCAATCTCCCTATTTATAGGCAAATAACTAGATGCAAGCTTTTAATATACTCCTCTTTCACCCGAAAATCCCTCTTTCTTCCTATCCCCTCAGGTATGCTGGATGCCTTACTGGAGATTAGGAACAATGAAAGGCGTCTTGTGATCATCTAACAATCTAGGGCATTAAATGGAAGAGAAGAAAAATCGCGGCCGGTGGCCATATGCCACTGTAGCAGAAATGATGGGAGGGCGTGGGTATTAACTAACGTTGGTGTTTTGTACCGGAACGGTGAGAAAGAGAAGGAATCAGACGAGTGCGTGGTTTGCTAAATGGGATGGAGCTAGAAGCTTGTGGAATTGGGTGAGGGGTTCACGGCTGGTGCATAAATGGGTTAAGTGAAGGAAATTGGGCTGAGTTTAAAAGAAGGTTGTTTTCCAAGTGGGTGGATTGCAAGGTGATAGGCCGAATGGTATAGAGGTGTGGGATAGCAAATTGGGTAATTGGAGTATTTTGATTTTGACTTTTTTTTGTGATTTTTCATTTATTTTCTTTTTGATATTTTCTTTCGTATTTTGTGCTTTCTTTATCATTATTATCTCTTTTCCCATATTTTGTATTTTCTTAGTTTTTTGTATTTTTATTATTTTTATTTTTATTAAATTTACTTAGACAAAATCAAGTGTTTACAAGAATAGTTGAGGAGTTCCTTTATTTACCTCATTAAACTATCAAAAGAGCCACTATAAGTTAATATTGAGTGTATTAACCAACCATTTCATCACACCTAGATGTATCACTACGTATGCTTCTATGAGATGTCACACTTAATGTTTCACCAAGATAGACTTATCACTTAGGAAATCTATTCTAGTCATCATTTGAATATATGGCCGTCGGTAGGGAGTGACATAAACTCCATGACAATGGACTAATGGTTGGAGGCCATAGGTTGTAGGATTATTAGCGTCATCTCTCACTCAATACTTTAATTAATTAGTCTAAGTTGATTTGCCAAGTTTTCTAACATGCATCTCTTTAGAAAACCTAAATCACTTATGAACTTGATTTCCTCTCTAGACCTTTTCGATAGGATTTGTATTAATAAGTTTTACTAATTATTTAGGAATATTATTTATTTCGTTCCTTATGCATTTCCTAATTATTTCCACACTAACTCTTAGTTTGAAAATAAACTTAGGTAATTTTAATTGACCAATTAGTTACTAGGTGGCTAAATTAATTCTTACTAAACTCTTTAGTTGGAAACTAATTACCTTTAACTAATTTATCAATTATAGACCTAATTAATTTATAACTAATTTATTTAGTTGAAAAAAAATGATGTCCTAATTAGCCAAGTTGCTAATTATTTATCTTTCTTTATGTCTTATCATTTTCAAACTCTTTTAAAATACAAAACATAATATATGCATGAGCATGTGAGGTTGATTGGCACCTACTAGTCTACATGACATGTTATAACATATAACATCACATATTATAAAATTAAATATAATACCAATACTATATTAATGCCCATCTTAGAAAATAAAATAAAATTATGTACTATTACATTTATTTTTTTCATTCCTTGTGGTTGCTCCGATTCTTGGACTTTTGGGATCCTCCACCAACTTACCATGCCATTGGCTTGACCGAGAGGTCCTCACACTTTCATGGGATTGTCGTGGCCTTCATATTACTATATAATTTTGTAATTAAAATAAACCAATAAGGAAACATGACCATATGAGGTTACCCTTCTTATTACTTCTCAAAAAAATACAAGGAAATTTCTCTAAGGCATTAATATGGCAAAAAAAATAATTTAAACCAAAAACAACATATCGAAGCAATCATACATAAAATCATTCATTGTAAATCATTTCTAGGTACCAGTCATGCATCATACACACACAAAGCCGTGAACCATAGGTTCTGATACCAATTATTGGATCTAGTTATTTATCCTAAGTGTTTACCATACAAGCATGGGTTTAAAATTTTTTTAAACATTCAAGCTTGCAAACAGGCGAAAACAAAACACATAGGCAAATAACACAGGATTAGTATGAGAAGTAAAATAGATAAGAGTTCTACATACCTCTTGTAGTCACTTTAACCTTATAATATACTTCCCAACCAAGCGCACTGACTGCCTATTCTTTGGGAAGTACCAATCTACAAAACCTATGGTAAATAGGCTTAGTTATTGGAATAAAAACAAAAGATGAAGGAAAAATAATTGATAGCTTTCAAAGTAAATTAGAAAGCCTTCCCTTTCCCATCAAGTACGGCATGTAGAAATCTATAAAGGCACCTAAAGCAAAACTCACTTTTGCTCTTAGTGTTTTTCTATCAAAACTTTGGCCACAAGAGGTCTCTTCTCTATCAATCTAGTTAGACGACTAGAAGAGGGAGATGTTGCATATATATAGTATGCTAACCGTATGTTATGTGAGAGCAATTAAGTGTAATTCAAAACTCAATTCTTAACCATTAAGGATTCACATGCCTATTAATGGGGAATATTAGATAATCAAATTATCTAATGATTTATCAATTAATAATCATATTGTTAATTTTGATAACAACATATTTTATTTAACTCTTAAATAAAACATGTAAAGCTTTCTAATTGGTCATGCTTTGAATATAAAATTCAAATAAAGAATTTTATTTAATTAAATCCCTTTGACTTAGTTAGTCTCCTAGTAAATATAGGTTACCTAAGAAATTAAAACTCTTCTAATTTCTAATCCTTTATTCACTAGGATAATGAAGATAATTAGGAGGGAGTCAATTCCCCTACTTTTTGGGCATGCTCCTCTCCATCACATGGGGATGAGGTTGTCTTCCAAGTTTGAACAATTCAAAATTTGTAACAATATTAGGATAATTAATTAATTAAATTATTTTTATCCTAATAAAATAATATAGCCGAATGTCCTAATTAAATGGGGATTTAATTTAATTTTAATTAAATTCTTTTAATTAATTAATTTTAATATTTCAAATATTAATTTAAAGTAATCTAATTAAAATAATTTCTTAAGACAAAATTTGTCTAAATTGAGACAACACTAGTCTTAATTCAAACCAACTTTGTCCTACAATTATAGTCTAATTAAATAATTCGTTTAATTTAGACAACTAATGTAAGATTTATTTTTGTCTCTTTAGTGATAAAATGTTTCTCACATTTTCAAGCATGCTTAGGATAACATTTGTTCTAAAATAATTCTTTTTTTAAATTAATACCACTCTTGTCTTAGTTAAGACATTAATTAAAATTCTATCAATAAACTTTGTCTTGAATTTATTCTAACTCAAAATGTAGATTGAATTCTCCAAAGTTAGGTAGGGAATTAGTTTGGACATAAGAACATCAATGTCACAACGTGACGGCTGGTGAAAAGCCATCGTTTTATGACTTTAAGGCGCATAAAGGAAAACGCAGAGAAAATGGGAGTCACCACCAATTAATTAGAAGGATAATTGGGATCCTAAAAAAATAAAGAAAAACTAGCCCTTGGAACTAGAGGAAGGGTTCGGGAGTCTAATTACATGTGGGGAAGGTGTTAGGAACCCCACAACGTCCATCCCTAAGGATGGTTACCCTAAATCATTTATGCTTTAAAATTTTAATTTATTTAAATTACCCTTTTTTTATTAATAAAATAATCATGGACAAAGATGGAGAAAGAAATAACTAGACTTGCCTTACCAAGTAAGTGCCTATGTACCCCGAAAGGGATCAAGGTCAATGTAGTTTGGAAAGTTTGATAAATGGATTAGGTGAGATATATGATCTTGGACCTGAGAATGTTTAGGACATTAGGGGAACATGAAACTCTACTTAAAGCCTGAAAAATGAATAAGGACATTGGGAAGAATATCCCTCCACTGAATGCCCGACAAAATTGAGACTTTGGAAAAATAAAATTCCACTAAAAGTCTAGAAAGAGAAATAAGTAAGTAGGACCTCGGGGAAGATGAATTTCTATTGAAAGCCCGTGTGATTTTAGGACATTGGGGAGTATGTAACTCCACTAGATGTCGTGAAGATTAGGACTTTGGAGAAGGTAAATTCCTACTAAAAGTCCTTTGAAAGTTGGGTCATTGGGGCGAGGATAGAATTTATGAAGGTATTTAGGTAAGACCAAAAGTTATGGAAATAGTAGGGTTGAAATGTAATTTTTGAAAACTGGGAGTAGAAATGCAATTGTTAAAAGTAATGGGGCTAACACCGCAATTTAAAGCGAAATCACAATGTAGTTTTGATGAATAATAGGATCAAAATATAATTGATATCTTTAGTGAGGCTCAAAATGTAGTTTATGTAAATAATGGGGGGCCAGAATATTGTTTTAATGTTATTGAAACCGCAATTGTATTTAAAGAATTGAGAAACAATATAAGATTTCAAAAAAACATTAGATTTAGATTTTTTTTTTCTAAAAGTTAATAAAATAGTATTGGGCTTTTACTGAATTTAGGCCATTGAAGCCCATTTAAAAAATAAGCTCATCTGATCTTTTGGAGTATTGGGCCTTGGACCCTATTTTGAAAATAATTTAACTAAACCCTTTTTGAACCTCACATTAGTTTTATTGGGCCTTTGAAACCCTACCTAAAGGATCTGATTAGGTGGGCCTTTAAAGACCCTTTTTTTTATAGAAAACTTTAAAATGGGCCCTTAAAACCCAAATTGCTCTTTGTTAAAAGACCGTTGGATCCCTGAAATGTGGTTTCACATTGTATGTGCTCCTGGATGGCACGTGTATAGAGAATGGATGAATGCACTAAGCACCCTCTAATAAACACACGATTACTGAGAATGGAACTTAATCATGGACTCCCTGTTCCCAACATTCCTTTACCTTTAATCATGATATTTAATAGCAAAATTCTCCAACTCACCCACAGGACTGAGCAATCAATCCAGGAATGGCAATCACGAGAAAGGAAATGACTTAAATTAACTGACCAGTTATTTAAAATCCTATGGCTCTAACCAATAATCCCAAAGAACATACTAAAGGATCTAAATATGAAGGCAAATAATTAAGTAATTACTGAGATATCATGTTTGCATCACTCCTTTATCCATGCACCCTCCTAAGTCTTTGTCTGTGTTTAGCGATTATATAATATCTAATTGGGTTGCAGCAGAAGTGGGATTACCCCCCTTCTTAGTCTAATATATACTGCCAAATCCCTCACCCACACAAACGCTTAACATTCCCATTTGGTTTGCATGAAGACATAGACAATCAGCCAACTGAATCTGGAGATAGTCATTCATTTAAACATGCAGTAGGATACCTAGTCAATGATACAATCCATGACAAAACCCAACAATTCACTTGATCAAGACCAGCATGCTGATATTCATTCGCTTTTCACACATAGTAGTATTGATTTATGATAATATAACAGGCGCTGAATCAGTTGGCCGTATTCCCAAAACCCACATAGGACCCCTGCATAAGATTATTTGCAAAATAGAAATGATGCTAAAATTCTTCTTATAATCAGTACTTTCCACATGCTAAATTTATTTTAAAATCATAGTTTCCATCATCCACTGGAAAACCAAGATTTCATATTTAGGATTCTTATTTCAGAATGGCAAAGTCAGTGAATTCCAAGGTAAATAATCAAGAATGCTTATTAAGAGAGAGATGATAGATTTGTATGTTGGGCCATCGATCATGTAATCTGGCTATTTCAAGGATTATTGTGTAAGCTGTCAGCATTAGCGGGCACAATCACTTTGAGATCATGTTTAAACTATGCACATTATGCTACTGGAGAAACAAAAATCCTAAACCTAAGAAAGGCATTTGAGATGCTGAATTAAAACATGCCCAAAATGAAAGTTAAACTTTATTTCTGAACAATGAAATCCCAGTTTGAAGCATCCTATAAACCATATTCGAAAATACACTGATTATTAGATTGGAAATCAAGCCAGTAGAGATTTAACTAGAGATTCAAACCAATATGCCAGGCAACCAACAACGTTAATTCCAAATATGTAAACGGAGGATTTGAATTAAACAATTACAGAACCATCAACGAACTAATTCAAATAATTAGAAAACAACAAAATGAACCCTATCCGAGATTAGTGAAGTAATACCCGTAACAGAGGAAAATAAACCTTGCCTATCGATAATTTCCAAATTCTTATTCAAATGAAAGCTTTTGCTGTTGGTTCCATCTCTTCCTAGAAGAATTTCGTTGGCTCTTCGTTGGTCTTGGTTCACTCTTGGATGTCTTTTTTTCGAAGCTCTCCCCTCTGTCCTTTTATAGCTAACAAGCCCAATCAATCCCCTATATTAGACCCTCCATCTGCAGCGTTAAATATGAAGCAAAACAAGCAAGTGAACCTAGAGTTTCCCTTTTTGACAGTGAAGGAAGAAGATTGGGGTAAGAAATGAGTGATTGGTGGCGCGAATCTGAGAGGGAATGTGTGTTAAGGGAGAGGGGCGTGATTTTAGGGATTTTGGTTCCCGGGGGAGAGGTGATGCACGTGATGCAGAGGGAGGAAGAGGCACGGGGGAGGCAAGATGCAATTGGGGCTTTAGGGATTGCAGGATTCGGGTCAGGCAGAATGGAATTAGACTAAGTTGAGTGTGATTGGGCTGTGGGCTTGAAGTGTGGGTGAACCGGTTTGGGTTATTATTAGTGGGCTGTGCAATGGAGTGGGCTGGAATGGTGTTGGATGGTTGGGCTGTCCGGTTTTTTTTTGTTCAATGACCAATTGAGTTGCCAAAAATGGCCTCTTGGCCCATTTTCTCCCCCTCTTTTTTTATTTAATATTTATTTCCTTTTTTTATTTTCTTTATTTTTTATATTTTTTTATTACCTAATTAATTAATTAATTTTTTTAATAACATTCTTTTTATTTCCTTCTTTTCTTCTCACTTTATCATTTTTATTATTTATTTTTTGAGAGAAAATTATTAATTTCATGAAACCCCTGGACAAAATTAGGCGTTCAGATTCAATCTCCAACAAACTTGGAATTATTTTAATCTCATTAAGATAATCAAGTTTATTAATCATGAAGTCACATCACCAAAGACTTATGATTACACTCTTGATAATTCGTAAAATTACAAGAACTCAATGTTAAACATTGATTTGTCCAATTTACAAATCTAGTGTTTATGAACCCTTCCAATGATGGAGGTTGTGAAAAAGGAGTTACTGAAGCTCCTAGATGTTGGGATTATATACCCAATATTTGACAATAAAAAGGTGAGCTTGGTAAAAGTAGTACTAAAAAAATCAGGCATCACTTTGTGGTGAATGAGGACAATGAACTTGTCCCCACCCGTGTGCAAACTGGGTGGCGTGTTTGCATTGATTATAGAAAACTAAACTCAAAAACACGTAAGGACCACTTCCCTCACCCTTTATTGATCAAATGCTTGAGAGATTAACTGGTCATTCTAACTACTATTTTCTTGATGGTTATTCATGGTATAACCATATCATTATAGCTCTAGAAGACTAGGAGAAGACTATTTTCACATGTCCTTTTGGCACTTTTACATACAGGAGCATGCCATTTGGCCTTTGCAATGCTCCTGCTACTTTTTAGCGGTGTATGGTGAGTATATTCTCTGATTATGTTGAGATTACCATTAAGGTCTTTATGGATGATTTCAGTGTTTATGGAAATTCATTTGATATATGCCTTGACCATTTGTCACTTCTACTTCAATGCTGCATAAAGACTAACTTAGTGCTAAATTGGAAAAAATGTGATTTCATGGATAATCAGGGAATAGTCTTAGGACATGTAATATCTACTAAAGGGATTGAGCAACGATAAAGCTAAGATAGACTTGTTCACTCTTTACCATTCCCCACTACTGTGCGGGAAGTGCGTGCTTTTCTTGGTCATGCAGGGTTTTATTGCAGGTGTATCAAAGACTTATCTCATATTGCATTGCCCTTATGCAAATTGTTGCAGAAAGAAGTGACATTTTTATTTGATGATAAGTGCAAAATTTCTTTTGCCACAATGAAGGAGAGTCTAACTTCGACTCCCATGATCTGACCACCAAATTGGAATCTACCATTTGAGATCATGTGTGATACCAGTAACAATGCCATAGGACTTGTTTTAGGCTAAAAGGTTAGGAGAGCACCTTATGCAATATATTATGCTTCCCACACTATGAACGATGCCCAATTGAACTATTCAACAACTGAGAAAGAACTCCTTACTATCATTTTTGCCTTAGAAAAATTTAGATCATATCTATTAGGCACTAAAGTGACTATTTTTTCTGATCATGCAGCATTGCGGTATTTGCTAACCAAGAAAGATGCAAAGCAAAGGTTAATTAGATGGGTACTCCTCCTACAAGAATTTGACTTAGAAATCAAAGAAAAAAAGGGGAGTGAGGACCTAGTAGTGGATCACTTAAGCTGCCTTGTGAAGAAAGAAGAAGCAATACTAATGCAAGAATAATTTCTTGATGAACAGCTACTTTCAATAAGTATGGCCACTCCGTGGTACGCTGATATAGTTAACTATCTTGCTACCAAGTCTATACCATAGGATTTAACCCATGCACAAAGAGAGAAGGTAAAGAGTGATGCTAGGCACTACATGTGGGATGACCCATATCTTTGGAAGCATTGCTCTAATCAAGTGGTAAGAAGAAGTGTTTTTGAATCTATATTTCATTCTATACTGACTTTTTGCCACTCATATGCTTTTGAAGGACACTTTGGAGCTAGAAGGACGGCTCTTAAGGTGTTAGACTGTGGTTTTTACTGGCCCTCATTGTTCAAAGACTCTTATACCTTCTACAAGGCCTGCGATAAATGCCAAAGGACAGGTAACATAGGGCCTAGAAATCAAATGCCCCAAAACCCCATTTTAATTGTTAAAATCTTTGATGTGTGGGGTATTGATTTCATGGGACCCTTCCCTCATTCTTTTAGAAATCTATATATAGTCCTTGTAGTAGATTATATCTCTAAAATGGTGGAAGCTAAGCCACCAAAACTGATGATGCTAAAGTTGTTGTGAATTTTGTCAAGTCCCAAATTTTCTCTAGGTTTGGTACACCAAGAACAATCATCAATGATTGAGAAACCCATTTCTATAATCGATATGTGAAAGCTTTACTAAGAAAGTACAACATCACTCATTGAATATCTACTCCATATAATCCACAAACCAGTGGACAAGTAGAAATGTCTAACCGAGAAATCAAGTCAATTCTTGAGAAGACTGTAAACCCATCCAAGAAGGATTGGAGCTTGAGACTTGATGATGCCTTATGAGCATATATAACTGCTTGTAAGAAACCCATTGATATGTCACCCTATCACCTTGTCTATGGTAAGCCATGCAATCTACCTATTGAGTTAGAACACAAGGCTTATTGGACGGTTAAACAATTCAATATGAAGTTGGATACAATGGGAACTCATAGAAAACTTCAATTGCAAGAACTGGAGGAGCTCCGAAATGAGTCCTATGAAAGTTCAAGAATTTACAAAGCAAAGTGTGAACACCTAATTTTGTCCAGGGGTTTCTTAAAATTAACAATTTTCTCTCAAAAAAAGATAAAATAAAATAAAAAATAAAAAATGAAAGATAGAAAAATGAAAATTACAAACAAGACAAAAGATGTATGGAAATAATAAATAAATAAATAATAAAATAATCAGAGAAGAGGGAAATAAAAGGAATATTATTAAAAATAATTAACTAAAATAAAAAATGAAAAAAGTAAGAAAAGAAAAAAAAATATAAACAATAAAAAGGCCTAAAATCATTTTTTGGTAGCAAAAAACGTACAGCCTAAGTCACAAACTTCTCAGCCCAACCCAATGCACCAACAAAAAAAAATATATATATATAAGATGGAAGCCCAAAGGCCATTTTTGGTAGCCCACAAAAATTTTTGGTGCAGTCCAATAACACCCACCAGATCCAGCCCACCCTCAACCCATCCAAAACCAGATCCAACCCGAAGCCCCTTAACCTGTACCCGCCTGACTCAGTTCCAAGCAAATCCCTAAATCCCTAAAATTCTTTCCTCTCTGCGTCCTAATCACCCATGTTATCCCACTGATTCCTCTCATCTCTGCCCCCAAATCCCTCGACACCCCTCCATTTCTGATCATCCAAAGGCACGAATTTTTGTAGTTTACTCCCTCTAAAGTGCACCTTCATTTTCCTCCCCAAATGATTTCCCCAACCCTAGAGCGATCTCCTCAACACCCTCTGTCACGCCACATTCGCTACCCAATCCTCCCTAATCACCAACAAATCTAATTCTATTACCACCTCAAGAGGAAACCCTAGGTTTATTTCCCCTTTTCACTTCATGTAACACCGTGATTGAAGGGATTCGATTGAGAAGATGCGATACAATTGGGGGGATTCGATTGAAATGATTTTGGTCCTCTTTTTCCACTATAAAAGGAATCAGGAGACAGAAAAGAAGGGACAAAGACACTTAAATGAGAAGAGCATCCGAGACAAAGAAAGAGTTGAAGGACACACCGAGAACATTAGCGAGAAAGGAGATCAGATAGAGGGAAGCGGACGAATTCTTTTAGGAAGCCTCAATTGCAGAAGGTTAGTGATGTAGTTGGGAGCATTAGAACAGTAAGAAGAAGAACAAAACTGAGATTGAATTTAGTGGATTTCTAAAAGGTTCTTATAAATATATATATATATATATATATATATATATATTTTGTTCTGTTTATTTTTCTGAATGAAAAGAAATGCTGTGATTCATTTTGTTTGTGGGGATTTAATTCTGGTTTAGCTCCAAGGTTAGGTTCACTGGTCACTCTGATTTATTTGGGATTGTTGCTTCTTGATTGATCCCATGCTTTTGTCAGTAAGAAGTTTAAATTGGAAAATTAAGTCTAGATTTTGTTTTGATTTTATCTTGATTGTTCATATGGGACGTAAATTTTCATCTCAGTAAGTTGTATTTTGATTGATAGGTTGAATTAAAATATAGTATGGATGCACATGTTCTCTTTATGTTAACAAAATTTATTTGTGCTTTCAAAGTTTATTCTGGTTAAAGGCGTAAGGTTGATCCAGGTATTTTATCTGTCCAATCTATTCTGTATTGTGGGTTCTATGTGTCATTATAATTGGTTTAACCTTACATTGGCTTGATGCTGACTTTCGTAGCACTAATCAATTATGTGCTGTTCTTTTTGTTTGTGGGGTAGTCAACTTTGATTTTAACCCGTTATGCTCATTTTGTGTAAGTTAATTATGATTAATTAGTAATTGGCCTCTGATGTATTGATTCTTTGACATATAGGTTTGTTTAATAGTGTAATTCTGGGAAACATAATGTGCCTATTCTTAAATGATATGAACTCTGGAAACATGTTTGGTCATTACCTGAGGGCATCAGTTGGTACTCCCTACTTACTTAAAATTGATTCTTGCATGATCAGTTGTCACCCAGATGGTCTCACTTTGGTATTAATTCTGCCAACATCCTCTTCTTGTGTGAAATTATTTTGCTTAAAGGATGTCAATTTTATTATTTTGTTAGCTTGGCTTTGAAAGTAATCTCGGTATCATGTTAAGCTGGATTTTGATGTTGTCATGTTTGAATTAACCAGCTTGCCTTGTTTTGTATGGATTAATTATGAGAGGTTTGATGATATCTTTGAATGACATTAATGATAGATTATTTGGGATTGTCATGTTAATTTAGTTATGTGTGGAATTGATTCTAAAATGTTGGCAGTTAATTGAGTTGAGTAATATGTATGTTGTGGGATTCCACTTCTTATTAAGTCATTCATTCATTTT
>JASKGM010089119.1:0-13625 GCA_034509205.1 Ceratonia siliqua | reverse complement strand
CTGAAGCTCTCCGTCCAGCCAGGGGAGTGTGGGGGGGGGTGGCCAAAACTGCTGTTTAGGGTTGTTTCAAAGGGTGAGCAAGACGTGGGAGTGTGTATTGTGCTGGAACAGAGCAACCAAACCAGGTTTGTGTCAAATTGACTTCAATGGCTGCTATCTGAATAGTAATTTCGTGGGTTTTGGATTATGCACTGATATCCCAGTATTGATTTCCTTGTACATATACATATCCTAATACACTGAATTTATGAGTTTAGTTTCCCTGGTGAAAACTGAAATTTAAGTCGATTACAATTCGAATTTACTCACGTTGGGAAATTTAAAAGGCAAGTTGTGAAGTGTTGACCCCTTCTCTAATCTTATCCATATATTCCCATTCTTTTAGTTATAATGGTCATGTTCAAAGGTAGTGTAGGTTTGGGATACTAATGCGTAGGTGTATATTATAATTATAGGTACTCCTAAACTAAGCTCTTCGGACCCGAAATTATCCTAAAGTAGAAATATCTGGAGTTTGATTACTAAGTCTCCAAGTATAGCAAGGTGAGTGGATTCCTACTTACCCCTTGATGCATGAATTATTAAAATTTATTTTGTGGACAAATGATGTTATTTGAGTAGATTTTGAGGAAGTAATATATATATATTTATATGGGAAGTGATTACTTTGTCCACAGCATGAAAATATTTGTATTTTGATATCTTGAAGTTTATGAGTATGAGTATTATGGTAGTAAATTTTGAACTGTAAATCTGGGATCCGTAGTAGAGTGGCGGTAGAACCACTAGGTGCACCTAGGTCGCAACCTTTATTAGTCGAGGGCAGTTCCTGATAAGGGGTACTTCTGTCAGTGAGTGTGGTTCCTAACAGAAGGTTGAGTATTATTGTGAATGTTTCCTCCGGATGAGAATGCCCGGAAGAGAACATAAAGTTTAATTCCCTTCGGTGAGTGCAGTTCCCGAAGGTGAGGATCGGGTTACCCTCCAGTTGAGATTTATCCTCTGGAGTGGGAACGCCGTTTTCTCAGTTTAGGTCCTCCCCTATGTATTGATGGATCCTAGGAAATTATACTTCAATTAAAATATTTTTGAATATGCTGTTATTCCAAATTCTATATTATTAAATGATAATTATAAAGTAAGAAGTATTTTCTTTCCTGAACGTAATGTGCATTAGATGCTTACTATTTTTAAGAATATTAAAATGAGATTTCATATTAATTTAGCAGTAATGCACGTTACAGGATGGGGTTTATGTATCAATCTGTAAGTTTGTTTTCCATTCACTGAGTCAGTAGACTTACCCCTCGCTTTATATTTTCAGATCAGCAGATAGGGGATTTACCTTCAGCTCCGCCTGCACCTTTTGAACCTGCTGATTAATTTGGTAGGAAAAATCGTCCTGAATAGTAGTATTGGATTTACTTGAGGGTTGTGGACGAAGTTGGATAGGACTTATTTATAATTGTTTGATTCATTGGTCTGTTTGCATAATTTGTGTAATGTGAACATACAGTCCATGATGGACATTTTTTCTGTTTTATTGTTTTTTTCTTATAAGCCACTGAGGCTTCTGGTTGAATAGTGGGCATGTCCACCTTTAGTATTAGCAGATTGTACCCTAGGATAGTCCATATTTCAGGGGAGACTCTGCCAAAATTTCTAATAAATTTTAGACTTAAAACATATTTTATGAAAATGTGTTTAGCTTCATTATTTATTTGTCACTGAATTTCAATGAATTTTATCTGCATCAGTTTGTGAGGCTGGTAGGAAATTACTTGACGGGTAATTCTCTACGCCGGTCACGTGTCCTAAATTGGGGCGTGGCAGTTAAACTTTTATCTTATCCAATATTGTATAGTTAAGCAACAAATACAAGATATGATTATCTTATATAATATATTATGTTATACGTTGTCACAACAAATATAAGATACTGTAAAAGCTTATAAGATGAATAACGTATACAATACTATCTAATATTTCTTATACAATTTAATCTTATCTTATACAGGCGTGCCTTAAAAAATGTGAAATAAATGTTTTCAAATTTAACATCTGTTTAGAACTTAACACAAGGAGATTTCAAAATCTTTATGCTTAATTGTTAAAATTAAAATTTCAAATTATTATTTATCTTTGTAAAGTTAAAGAAGTAATCTGTATTTTGGTCCATTATATATCTATAATGTTATACATTATTTTGGAATGTGTTATTTAGAGTTTGTAATTATTTATTATTTTTAAAATTTTAAAATAAAATAAAAAATAAAAAATGAATTGACATTTAACCACTAGTATATATACAGGGATGGTTAAACTTCTCATTGTGTTGTAGAAGTTATCTACATTTTCTATTAAACCAAAAATTCATTTTTTTTAAAAGATGCAATAAATATACGAATATTTTAGCCATTTTATTTGAAGGATATAATAAATACAATAAACATTTGTGTTATGAGAAAAAAATAAAAATATCCTTGCATTTATTGTTTTTTTAAAGGAAATGACTAAAATGTCATCTTATTTATTGTATTTTATAAAGAGAAAAAAGTAATTTTTGTCCATAAAATTTATATGAAAATTACTAACCTCCACAACATTATAATAGGTTAGCATATATATAAAAGTTAGTGCATGTCAATTCACTTTTTATTTATTATTTTGTTTTAAAATTTTAAAAATAATGTAAATTTTAAATTCTAAATAATTTTTCAAAAAATTATAATTATTCACTAATAATTTTTTTAAGAATTAATAATATTATCCAACTATCCTACTATCTCTTCAAACTTGGATATATTCATTCCACTTTTGTACTTTTTTGAGGTAGTTTTAGCATAAAAAAACACCATAAGAATCCAAAGACATATATAATATAATAGTATAGACATGTGTTTGGGGATTAGACCATCCAATCAAATTTGTCACTATCATTTCTATATTAACCTTTTATTTTTTTTTAAATGATAATGGATAGTTAATCAATGTTATTCTTTTGTTACTCTTTTAATTTTCTTTTAAGAAATGATAGATAGTTAAAATTTTAACATTGTAAATAATTAAATTTTTATTTAAAAAGTGACATACCTATTAGTATTGATAACATTTTGAGAGAGTATGAACATAGGTGAACAACAGAGAAAATGAAGAAAGACTCAAAGGGAACAATCTGAATAGAATGAATGAAATTGATATACTAATATGTGATAGCAGATCATGTATATATACAGCAAGGGAGTACCAACTGAAGTAACTAACTGAACTGAAAGCTAACAATATACCAAACTAACATATTATGTAATCTTCTGGAACATAAGTTGAGTGACTGACTGTGTTGCACACATTCACCTAACACACCCCTTCAAATTCAAGATGGATGAGTCCTCAACTCTGAGTTTGTTTCTCAAAATGGGGAACCTAGCATTGGTAATTCCTTTCAGTCAAACAGTCTGATACTTGGTCAAGTGAAGGAATATGGAGGATAGAGATTTTCTTCTACATAACTTTTTCTCTCACAAAGAAGATGTCCAACTCAACATGTTTTGTCTTTAAACGATGAACTGGATTAGCTGAGATAATTACTGCATTTAGGTTGTCACAATAAACCGTTGGTGTAGTGCTTGTGGCTTCCACACACAATTCCCTGAGATTGGCCTCCTATCAACTAGGTCTATTGCCCAATCAACATCACAATAGCCAATTATGTCCAGAGTTGAAGGTTTTCTAAGATGGAGACCATAGTTCACTGTTCCAGCAAGATACCTCAAGATTCTTTTCACTTCTTTCGAATGGGAACTCAAAGGGGCATGCATGAATTGACATACTTTATCAACATAAAATGATATCTCAGGTCTAGTGATTGTTACATATTGGAGAGCCCTAACAATGGACCTATAAAAGTGAGCATCCTGCATTGGTTCACTCCCATAGTCAAGTAATCTTAGGCTAACTTTCATTGGTGTAGAAATAGCCTTTGTTTCTTCCATGTTGGCCTTGACAAGCAAGTTTTTAATGCATTTTGACTGAGACAAGTGGATGGCCCCATGCTGTGTTGATTGAAAATCTAGTTGTTTATCCTAAGTATTTACGGTACATACATGAGTTTTAAATTTTTTTAAAACATTCAAGTTTGTAAACAGGAGGAAACAAAACACACAAGCAAATAACTCACGGCTAAAAGGAGAAGTAAAATAAATAAGAATTTCACATACTTCTTATAGTCACTTTAATCTTATAATATACTTCCCAACCAAGCGTACTAACCGCCTATTTTTTAAGAATCATTAATCTACGGAACTTACTATGAATAGGCTTAGTGATTGAAATAAACAAAAGTTAAAAGAAAATAATTGATAACTTTCAAAGTAAATTAGAAAACATTCCCATTTGTTCCCCTTAATATGGCATGAAGAACTCAAAATATTTACTTGTACCGCCACAAGAGGGAAATGTTAGATATATGTAATATGCTAACCCTAGGTTATGTGAAAGTATTTGAGTGTAATTCAAAAACTTAATTCCTAACCATTAAGGATTCACATGCTTACTAATGGGGAATATTAGATAATCAAGTTATCTAATGATTTATTAATTAATAATTATATTATTAAATTTGTTAATAATATATTTTATTTAATAATTAAATAAAACATGTGTGGCTTTCTAATTGGTCATGCTTGAATTAAAAAATTCAATTAAATGAATTTTACTTAATTAAATCATTTTGACTTAATTAGTTTCCTAGTGAATGTAGGTTACTTAAGAAATTAAAACTCTTTAATTTCTAACTTTTATACACTTATATAATTAGGATAATTAGGTGAGAATATATTTAATCATGTCAAAAACCAATTCTTCCTTTGGCTGTACACCTCTCCATCACTTGGGGAGGAGATTGTTTCACAAGTTTGAACAATTCAAATTTTGTAATAACATTAGGATACATAATTCAATTAATTGTATCCTAATAAAATGCTTTAGCTAAAATTCCTAATTAAATGATGATTTAATTTTATTTTAATCAACTTCTTTAAATTAAATATTTGAACAATTTAAATATTAGTTTAAAGTAATTAAATAAAAAATAATTATTAAGATAAAGGATGTCTAAATTAAGACAACACTTGTCTTAATTAAGACAAACCTTTATCTTAAAATTTCATTGTCTAATTAAAACACTTGTAAATTAAATAACTAATGTGAGAATTATTTTTGTCTCTTTAATGACAAAAATGTTTCTCACATTTTTAAGCATGATTAAAACAATATTTATCCTAAAATAACTATTTGTCTAAATTAAGACAACTCTTATCTTAATTAAGACAATTCTTATCTTAATAAAGATATTAGCTGAAATGCTTTTAATTAACTTCATCTTAAATCTATTTTAACTTAATGTTGATTGAATTCTCAAAAGTTAGGTGTGGAATCCGTTTGGACATAGGAATTTCAAGCTCCAATAAATTTGGGATTATTTTAATCTCATTAAAATAATCCAATTTTATTAATCATGAAGTCATTTCACTAAAGACTCATGATTATACTCTTGATAATTCCTAAAATTAAGAGAAGTCAATGTTGCACATTGATTTATCTAATTTGTAAACTTAATGTTTGTGAACCCTTATAGCCATCTATTGGCACAAGTTAAAATTACTGTTTTACCCTTTATGTTAATTTTGTCCCCTTGTTTTAAATCTCATATAATAAGTGACTAGATAATCTTTTAAAATTTTTCTAAAATTATCTCGAAATGATGAGCTAATTCATAATTTTACTAGGACCATATATGTCATATGTCCTCTTGAAATCATTAGAAGATGTGTAATGTCATGAACTCAATTTCTTGGATTTATGTTCTCGGGTGTTCACTTCCACTATGATCCCAACATACAAAATCTTGACCAATGGTATTAACTTGAACTTGATATTTTACTTGATTTCAATTCATTTAATAGTGTCATTACCTAAAGTCTACTATTTCAATGGTTTGAGATTCATCATTCTCTTATAAAAGAATTTCATTCTTTCTATGGAGATAATTTAGACACTTGAGAATCATCCAAAGAAATATATCTCCTTTTGCATAACCCTTATGCAAATGTATCTTACTTTATTAAAATCTAAAAACCTTAATAGCTATAAAATAAAGCTTACATAAATAAACTATTTATTTATTAATATTAAAATGTATTTACATCAAATTAAGGAATACAACGTGCTTTCCAAGGTAACATATTCCTAATAGATTGAACCTCAATCCCTAGGAAGTAGTTTACTAAGCCCAAGTCTTTCATGGTAAACTCTTTATTTAAATTTGAAATGATAGTGGCAACTTCTTGTTTTGAGCTCTCAAGGATAAGTATATTAGCCACATATACAAAGGACATACATTGTGCCTTTAGTATCTTTTTAATAAATAAGGAAATGTCAAATGTAGCAGATGAGAAGCCAAACTAACATAGTACTTGTGCCAATTTCTCAAATCAGACTCTTAAAGCCTGTTTGAGTCCATACAAAGCTTTATCGAATATTCAAACCAGTCGGGATGAGCTGGTTGAATCCTTAACTTCAAACCCTAAGGGTTACAACATGAAAACCTCTTTATTGAGCATGCTATATAAGAAGGCATTGTTGACATTGATTTGATGGACTGACCAGCCTTTTGAAAGGGCAAAAATGAGTATAATTCTTTTGGTAGTTAGGTTGATTACAGGGTTGAAAGTCTCTTCATAGTCTATCCAACTTGTTAATGTAAGCCTTTGGCAACCAACCTAGCATTAAGCTTATTGACAGAGCCATCTAGATTCTCCATGACTCTAAACATCCGTTTGTAGCCAATGGGCTTTCTATCTTTTGATAAAAATACTAGGTGCCAAACAAGATTGCTCATTAGAGCCTTGTACTCATATTTCACAACCTTCTTCCAGTCAAGATTTCATAGTGCCTCAAGGATAGTTGCTGGTTCTTTGAGAGTTTAAAGAGCTTTTGGTTTGAATATGCTAGCTCTGACCCTTGTCACCGTGAAGGTGAACATTGTTTGAGAGTTTAAAGAGCTTTTGGTCTGAATATGCTAGCTCTGACCCTTGTCACCATGAAGGTGATACCAATGTTCAGATGGCAAAGTAACTGAAAAGGTGGATGTATCTGATGCAAGAGGTATTCTTTCTGCATTTCCAAGAGCACCAGTGTCAGAATGTTGATTATTAGGAACAACATCTGGCTGAGTGATGAGAGCTATGTCAGTTATCTCTTGCTAACTATTTGGCACATGAGAGGCATAATCATTTTGATCACATATTCTACTTACCACAGGAGAGGCATCATTATCTTGAGCATATACCAGCAATGAATCATTATTTTCTTAGTGATAGGATGGCAATGGTGGACAAGTGCTAGGAGTATTTGAGGGCATGAGGACAGTAGGGATGACAGGGACAATAAAAGAAGACTTATGTGTGAGGTCAGGTTTTACAACAAAGGTGTTTTTCAAAGGAAAATGGTGTTCATCAAAGATGACATCTCTTGAGATATAAATTCTGCCACTGGAACTTAGGCATTTGTACCCCTTGTGGTAAGCTGAATAACCCAGGAAAGTGCATTTTTCTTATTTGTATTGGAGCTTTATGGTATTATAAGGTCTTAAGTTGGGGAAACAAGCACATCCAAAGACTTTTATGAAGGTGTAATTAGGAAGTGTTTGATATAGGAGTTGATAGGGTGAGTTATTGTTTAGTGATGGTGAGGGTATTATGTTGATAAGATAGGCTGCTGTTTTAAAGGCCCCACTCAAGTATTTCAGGGGTGGATGTGCTTGAGCTAGTAAGGACAACCTCACTTCTACAAGGTGTCTATGTTTTCTCTCAGCAGCTCCATTTTGCTCATGAGAGTGAGGGGAAGATACCCTATGTTTGATGCCATTTTAAGCAAGAAAATGAGCAAGGGATTTGAATTCACCACTCACATCAATTTGGAGGGACTGGATTTTAAGATTGAATTGATTCTCAACCAGGTTCTTGAAGGCTATAAATGTTGGATAAGCTTATGATTTTGTTTTTAGCATGTACATCGATGTGAACTTGGTGAACTCATCAACAAACAAGATATAATATTTGAACCCTTCATGTGAATTTGTTCAAGAGGGACCCCACAAATCTGAATGTTTTAGTTGTAAAGGACATGTATTTTGTGCATTTTGTTAAGATAACAAGCAGTGCAAAAATAAGAAACAGTTTTATTGATAACTAGAATGTTACATTGTTTTAACCCTTGAGAAACAACAGAATTTGAAGGGTGGCCAAGTTTATAATGCCACAATTGAAAAGCTAGTAAAGGAAAATCATGACAACTTAGTTGGGGCTGAGATATACTGGACACATTTCCTTTTATGGCTTGACCTTGGAGAGACTTGTTGAAGAGTAAGTTGTCAAACATATGGAACTCATTTCTAACGATTCCTTGAAGAAGAGGTTGCTTGGTGGCTTGATGTTTCAGCAGGCAATAGTTAGAGTGGAATTCAAAGAAGACATCATTGTCTTTTGTAAACTGAGAAACACTTAGAAAGTTCTTTGTAATATGTGGTACATGAAGTAAATTATGCAATTTTAAAGGTGTGGAACTGAAAAAAGACAGAATAGGTGAAAAACCAATATGCTCAATGGATAGACCTTTACCATTACCAACCAACACCCTTTCTTGGTATGAGTGGCCATGTTACATCAGGAGATTATATACATCAGGCGTGATATGATGTGTTGCCCCTAAATTTGGGTAGTAGCATTACTCTTTATGAGTGTTAGGTGAGGAAATTGTCATGCCATTCACTTTTGCAGGTAAGTTTGAGTATTGAGGTATCATATTAGTAGTGGTTCCTTCTGTGAGATATGCTGCAGGCTGGGAGCATGCCTGATTGCCTGAATTCTAAGGATCTTGAGGCGAATTGCGAGTACCATCTTGATAGGTTTCATTGTACCTATGGTAGCAATAATATACAAGATGTCCATACTTGCCACATACTTGGCATTAGGGCTGTCTTTTCCCCTTCCCCTTCCTCTATTTCCAAACTTTGATCTGAATTCTCTGGGTGCTGAGGTGTTGAAATTGGAGCCTCTTCCTATTGAGTAATTGTTGTAGTTATGATTAAACCCTCAATTGTATTCTTGCATATGAGCAGTGGATGAATGTGACACAGAGTTCTTCTGATGATTGACTAAGTTAGCAGCGACATTGTCCTAGACTTAGAATGCCTATCAAGTCTGCTTTCTTGAGCCAACAACAAGGTTTCAACCTCTTCCACAGTAATAGATTCAGTTCTTGAGAATATGGTATTAACAAAAAGGTTAAATTCAGCCCCTAGGCCATCAAGCATAGCATCAATCTAATCACGAGCAATAATTGGATGACTAACATCAATTAATGCATATGTGGTTATTTTGATCTTGAGGAAGTACTTTGTGATAGAGAGAGTTTTTTTTTTTTTTTTTGTATTCTGGAGTCAAAGCTTGAACTGCTTAATTTTGACCTTGGTTTGTGAAGAAAAGAAAGCCTTTAACTTCTCCCAAATCTGATGATCCGTTTCACAACCTACTACCCTTGTCAACTTGTTTTCTAACATAGAGGATAGCAACCGAAACAAGGAGTTGATCTTATGGCTCCCAATTGAGGAACTCTGCGCTGCATTGATGTTTATCAATATCTTTTTGGCTGATGAATCTTGTTGGTACAAATTGTTTTCCCTCAATATATTTCTTGAGTTGATGACCTCTGATGACTGTTAGGACTTGCTGCCTCCACATTTGGTAGTCCTGATCATCTAATTTCACAAACACTGGATGTGTGAACATGACTGAAGAGAATTTGGGGCCAAGAGGAACTAAGCCTCCATTGGCGCCGGACTATATTTCTCCCTGGACTGATCCATGAATAAATCTTAAGCTCTGATAGCATGATAACATTTCAAGAGAGTATAAACAACAAAGAAGATGAAGAAAGACTCAAAGTGAACAATCTGAATAGAATGATTGAAACTGATATATTGATAAGTGGTAGCGAATCATGTATATATACAACAAGGGAGCACCAACTGAAGTAACTAACTGAACTGAAAGCTAACAATATACCAAACTAATAGATTATGTAATCTTCTAGAACATGAGTTGAGTGACTGAGTGTGATGCACACATTCACCTAGCAAGTATATGTCAAAACACTAGTATATATAATGTTTATAATAGTTGAATAAAATATAGTGAGATATATCTTATTTGCAAATAATTTTCCATGTCTTTTTATTTTTAATAATGATATGAAAATTCAAATCTAATTAGCCTCCTAATGATTTAATATGTACAGTTTTTAAACAAGTGATTTTTTTTAAGAAGAAAAAAAGTAAGATGTCGCAGCAATTTAGGTTATTACATCACGTGGGTATAACATATTATTCAACAACCTGGTTTTAATTTAGAAACAATATAATATATAATTCAAGTTCAGGCTCAAACGTGAAAGAGAGAGACTAGCTACCTCACGTTTCTGCTTCAAAATATATTCCTCCACTAATAAGAAAGCAACAAGTCACAAAATAAATAAATTAGAAAAATAAAAATCAAACTAAATTAATGACACATAAAACCATGTTCTTATTTAGCCTTTGAACATCATGAACAAACCAAGAAAATTAATAACTATTTTTCTAAATAAATAAAAGAAGTGTGGTGAGTGGTGACGTCCATCTTCTAATTAGTTAATAAACACGGAATAGAACTTAGTCATATTAGTTTAATATAATTGAAAATTTAATTAAGATGCAAAGAAAAGGAACTCAGTCAAAAAAGGTACAAACTATTTCTTGAACGAATTTGCTTTGTATTAGAAATGTGCTGGGTCAATATGTATTACAAAAATAAAAAAATATATATACTATTTTTTCTTTCATAATACAACTAAACTGGCACACATATATATAATTGAGCAGAAACCATTTTCTTGTACAATGTAAAATGAAAAACCAAATTATATATATTTTTTGATAGATAGTATTTTAACCAGTAGAAAAAGGGATATGGATCCCATCCTTTTTTTATAAGAAAATTATGGTTCTTTTCTTATAAGAAAATGACATTACAAAAAATTAAAAAAATTCAAATAAAATATTAATAAGTTTTCAAAAAAGATTAATATAATTTAAAAGTTTAACCTTATTTTTTTAGAGGTTTTTTTTTATTAAACTAATATTGAAGAGAAATTTAAATAAAATATCATTAAATCTTAAAAAAATCTTATTTATTTAAAAATTTAACCTTATTATTTAAAAAAAAATTTATTAAACTAATATTGATTCCTTATAAATTAAAACTTATTAATATTTTATTTAAATTTCTTTAATTTTTTGTAATGCTCTTTTCTTATAAGAAAAGAACTATCATTTTCTTATAAGAAAAGGATGGGATCCATATCCTAAAAAAAGTGAGGTTTGAATTTTCAAAAATCAACTAATATTTAATATTAAAAAGAATATCATTTGAATTAATATTCTTGAATTGTTGTAAGTACTATTAAAGTTTTAATTGTATAAAACTTACATTATTTCTCTTAATAAAGCAAGTAATTAGTAAACAAAAGTTGATAATATTAACTCATATATGGAAGATTAATTATTGAGTCATATCCCAAAAATGTCACTCTATGACCTCACACTCTCTCCCACTATGTATTAAGGTTTATTAGCACTTAAATTTGTGATTAAACTATGGTAGGTGTAACAACTAGTTTGATGTTACTCCTACTTTAATCATTCAATTCTAATTCATATAAAACCCTAGAAAATACTGTGTGTATACATTTTTTTTTCTCTCTTTCATGATCCATTGATAGAATATAAAAGATTTCAATATATATATATTGAAAAAAAGCTAATTAAAAAACACGTGCTTAATTCACAAATCAAGCTTTTAGCTTTAAGCATACTGATGAAAAAAAAAGTTAAATAATTCATTTAAAAATATATATATTTGACATATTTATATTAATGTTTATTATGGATGTTTATTTATCTAATTTTAATATATTAAAAATATTTAAAAATTTCTCTTAATGATAAAGTGCATCAACTTGATATTGATGGAAGGGGCAGCTGTCCCCTCCATGAATGGACCACTAAGGACGGTTCGTTTACATGAATCGGAAGATTACTATTGATTTTGTACATTATCGCATATGACAAGAAAAAAAAAAGAATAAGAAAACACCATAAGAAACGTGTTTTTATTTCTTTAATTAAAAGAAAGATATGGTCTGTACGTCAGTGACGGTCGTGGAAACGTTTCATTGGGACACACGTGTCGGTGACTCATGGTTGAGTTAAAAATTAGCACGTGTTAATATTTTTTTATTTTTTATATAATTATATTCAAATATTTTCGTACCTTGAATTATTCTAAAAAACTGATCACAAAAATTATTTTAAAATATAATGAAATTATTTAATATGATTTTTATTTTATTATTTTTTTAAAATATTTTTAAGAATAATTATAAAAAATAATTTTATAAAATAAAAAAATTGCTTAAATAAAAATATTTTTTTTTAATTGTTTTTCATATTTTTAAAAAAATAAAAGATAAAAATAAGTTAAAATATAAAAAAATTTTATTTTTTAATCATTGTTTTTAAAAATAATTTTTTAAAAATAATTTTTTAAAAATAATTAATAACAATATTTATTTAAATAAATTTTTTATTTTTATAAAATAAAAAATAAAAATAATTTTTCAAAACTAATTTAAACAGTCCCAATATTTTTAAAAATGCAAGATAATAAATTTTTTTTTTGAAGGTCAGGATCACCGACTCACCGGCGTCACCGCCATTGATAGGCCTTTGTGGGATTGACTGGTGTAGTGATGAGTCCATATAACATTGAGAGAGAGAGCGAGAGAGAGAGAGAGAGAGAGATTAAGTGCTTTGGTCGTTATACCCACTACTTTGCATCCGTCAAAAAGGAAGGGATTGTTTGGCAAATAGGGTTTATGATTCCACAAATTTGGAATTGTGCATTCATTACAAAACCACTGCCAATTCCATTATAATTAATTAAGTGCTTTTTTAAGTTACATTTAAATATATTAATAAATTTGAGTATTTTATTTATTTATTTTTATATAATTTTGTGATATTTTTTAATTATTTTTACATTTTCTTTAATTTTTTCACTTTTTTCATTACTTTTAAACATTGTATTCTAATTTTTTTAATTTTTTAAAATAAAAATTATAAAAAAAACAAAAAAAACATGTATACATGGATACATCATATCTAACTTAACAAACGACAATTAATTAATAGTAATATGAAAATTTTCTAAGTATATAATATATTCTATTATATTATTTATATAATATTTAATAAATAAGAATTGTGTGTATATTTTAAATAAAAAATAATTATATTAATTTTAATAATTTAAAATATACGCATAATTTATATTTATTAAATATTATAAAATAATATAATACAATATATGTAGTAGAATAAATTTGTACAATAATTTTCCATTATTACTCTTGAATGTAGTTAATTCTTCTTGGAAATTCCATTATAATAGTAATCGAATTAAATTATA
>JASKGM010089108.1:0-13626 GCA_034509205.1 Ceratonia siliqua | reverse complement strand
TTCAATTTTACTCAGTTTACAGCTTTCTGCTTCACCCAAACACCTAAATGAATTGGTTTGTCATGGAAGAATCAAAATTAAGTTTATATGATTACTAAAACTGTTAGTTGCGGTTATGATGTTTATCATAAACTTCTTTGCCATTGAAGTCTTATTCAATTCCCATAGTTTCGGTGTATACTTGATATACTTTTCCTAGCGGACCTGTTCCTGCTTATGCGAATCAGTTTTGAATTGATAATCTACACGTCTGACTGGGTTATAGCCAGGCAGAATAATTTGCTATCACTTCATATGAGCTTAATTTGGTGAAACTTTTATATGAATAAGCTCCCTTTAGAATTTTTTTCGCTTTTCTTATTTTGCTGCATTTCATTACTGAGAATATACGTGGAAAACATGACTGTACACACGTAGGAGAAGTGATAATGGTAGTTTAGTAAAAAAGAAAAAGTTTTGTGCAGTACTTGGAGATAATTTTTTAATCTTCTTAAAATGCATTGTTTAATTATGACTTTATTTGGAACACGGGCAGCATAGCCAGCACCTACTTTTAATTTGTTAGGATTAAAGCATGCAGCTCATTGCCGAGTACATTTACCCAAAACTATGACTTAACAGTATAAAGTGTTTCAAATGGATGTTCAAGTGATAAACGTGGAAGAAGGAACGGGCCGTCAAGCTATGGCAGATGATGGGGATGCTGAACCTAGTGAAGGTGAAGTTAATAATGCTGAAAACTCGGAATCTCATGTCGAGGATGGGATTTCTGAGCCATATGTGGGAATGGAGTTTGATTCTGAAGATGCTGCAAAGACTTTCTACAATGAGTATGCCAGACACATGGGATTCACCTCCAAAGTTGGCCAGCATGGTCGTTCTAAAGCTGATGGCCTGGCAATTATGTATCGGGACTATGTGTGTGGCAGGGAAGGTTTAAAAAGAAGGTTAACTCAAAATTGTGATGCAATGGTTAGGATAGAGTTAAAGGGTCCAAATAAATGGGTTGTAACAAAATTTGTGAAGGAGCATAGCCATTCCTTGGGGAGCCACAGTAAGGCGCATCACCTTCGGTCACGTAAGCATTTTTCTACTGTTGGAAAGACCATGCCTGAAACTTACCAGGGAGTGGGACTTGTTCCAAGTGGTGTCATGTATGTATCCATGGATGGGAATCGCGTTTCTACAGAGAATATTCATGGAATTAGGAACAATCCTCCTTCTGAACCAATTCACTCAGTTAGGAATTCTACAATGATGAATTATACTGTTAGGCCTCCTATTCGAAAGAGGACATTAGGGAGAGATGCTCAGAACCTGCTGGAGTATTTTAAGAAAATGCAGGCTGAGAATCCTGGTTTCTTCTACGCAATACAACTTGATGAAGAAAATCGTATGTCTAATGCATTTTGGACAGATGCAAGATCAAGGGCAGCTTACAGTCATTTCGGTGATGCAGTTACTCTGGACACAACATACAGAGTAAACCAATACAGAGTGCCTTTTGCTCCATTTACTGGGGTGAACCATCATGGTCAGATGATTTTGTTTGGTTGTGCACTTCTTTTGGATGATTCTGAGGCTTCTTTCATGTGGCTCTTTAAGACATTTCTGACAGCAATGAATGATCGTCACCCTGCCTCTATAATTACTGATCAAGATAGAGCCATACAGACAGCAGTTTCTCAAGTTTTTCCTCGAGCTCGCCACTGTATAAGCAAGTGGCATGTCTTGCGAGAGGGCCAAGAAAAGTTGGTCCATGTTTGTCATGCACATCCAAATTTTCAGGTTGAACTTTATAATTGTATTAACCTAACACAAACCATTGAGGAGTTTGAGTCATCTTGGAATTCTATCATTGATAAATATGAACTCGGAAGAAATGATTGGCTTCAGTCGCTGTATCATGCTCGTGCTCAGTGGATTCCAGCATATTTCCGTGATTCATTTTTTGCTGCAATATCTCCTAATCAAGTATTTGATGGTTCTTTTTTTGATGGTTATATCGACCAACAGACAACATTACCAATGTTCTTTAGGCATTATGAAAGAGCTTTAGAGAACTGGTTTGAAAGGGAAATAGAAGCAGATTTTGAGACTATTTGCTCCACGCCTGTTTTGAGGACACCTTCACCCATGGAGAAACAGGCTGCTAATATTTATACAAGAAAAATATTTTCGAAGTTTCAAGAAGAGCTAGTTGAAACTTTTGTTTATACTGCCAATAGAATTGAAGGTGATGGAGCAAATAGCACATTCAGGGTTGCAAAATTTGAGGATGACCAAAAGGCATATATTGTCTCATTAAACCATTCGGAGTTGAGAGCAAACTGTAGTTGTCAAATGTTTGAGTATTCAGGAATTCTTTGCAGGCATGTTTTAACTGTTTTCACGGTGACAAATGTACTTACATTACCATCCCATTACATCTTAAAACGTTGGACGAAAAATGCAAAAAGTGGTGTTGGATCAGATGAATGTGCAGGTGAATTACATGGACAGGAGTCTCTAACATCAAGGTATAGCAATCTATGTCGGGAAGCCATCAGATATGCCGAGGAAGGGGCAGTAGCTGTGGAAACTTATAATGCTGCATTGAGTGCCCTTAAAGAAGGAGGGAAGAAGGTTGCTGCTGTGAAGAAAAGTGTTGCCAAAGTTGCACCTCCTAGTAATCAGGCTGGTGGGAATGCTTATGATGGCAGAAAAGCCACTACATTAACTTCAGACACAACACCTCTTTTATGGCCACGTCATGATGAAATAACGAGGAGGTTTAATCTTAATGATGTTGGTGCTCCTGTTCAATCAGTTTCTGATCTGAATTTGCCACGAATGGCCCCTGTTTCTCTTCAGCGAGATGATGGTCCACCCGAAAGCATGGTATAAAAGAAATCCTATTCTGTGTTTCTATTGTGTAATATGTCCTTTGGTTTGGAATGGGACTGAATAAAATTGATATTGTCCTTTTGGATTCTTTCACACAGGTGGTTCTCCCATGTCTGAAATCAATGACTTGGGTTATGGAGAATAAAAACTCAACTCCAGGAAATAGAGTAGCTGTTATCAATCTGAAGGTATGCTCATTAGAAACTCAAACCATGAAACACTGGTAGGAGTATTATTCATTTATTAGTTTAGAGATGGTTGAGATACAAGTACTTTATATGAATGGGAAGTTTCTTGAATTTTATTAATTTGAGCCATAGACATGTTGGGTATAAATATTTTCAGTAACACTTTACCTTTTTTCCTTAACCACATATTTGACAAACAATGAGGAGCTCAAGTTCTTTAACATATTTCAAATATTACCACTGCAGTTGCAAGATTATAGCAGGACTCCATCAGCAGAATCTGAGGTTAAGTTTCAGCTCTCAAGAGTGTCTTTGGAACCAATGTTGAGGTCTATGGCCTACATCAATGAACAGCTCTCAACACCAGCGAATAAGGTTGCTGTAATAAATCTCAAGGTATGTGATATTTTTTAGACTTATCTCTATCAAATCTTCCCTATTTATAAGCTATGTTTCTTTATTATTCTACTACTAGAAAAGCAGAGGCTGGTGCTGCTTTGCACATTCGTAGTATAAAATTCCTTAAAGCACTTTTCTTCACAGTTACTGGTTATAAGGGGTGTAGGGTTGGGGGAAAGATATGCATATGTTTATTTTCATTTTATGAAGCCCAAATATGTGATGAGGAGCCCTTGCTATTGATTAGGCTGGTGGGGAATACTGATATTAGTTATCATTTTTCAGAGGTTGCTGGTGAAGGGAAATGAGATTGGTTATTGAGAATATTGTTAAGAGCATTTCATATTGGTTAGTTCAAGAAAGTGTCGAGCATATTAGTATTCTTGATTATGAGAAAGAATGTAGCATTATAGGATGACATAAGGTTAATTATGGCAGATAAGTTTTGGTATCTTTAGTAGGCCATAAAACTTTATGCATTTGACACTTGTGTACTATAATAGGTTTCCACTTTGCACCAAGTTCAGTTTAAAATATAAATAACATACTGGGGGAGAAAAAGAGAGTTGTATCCAGACCAAATGGGAAGTGGCATTCTGACTTGGAAGCCACATTTTGAGGAAAATGGTTCCGATGCGGAGAAGGAATTATGTTCAGTGTGCTTATGAGCCAGCATCAACATAACATGACTAGAATTATTGTTGGTTTCAGTTCTTGGTATTTCTATGCAGTTATAGAATAGATGTGGGTGTGCCATGCATATATTTTTCAAACCAAACTCTCTGGAAAAGTGGAAATGGTGTGACAGTGTGAGATACCCCGCTCACCCCACAAAAAAAAATGAAGAGAACAATAGAAAACTTTTCGTTAATTATATAATATTTGTTGTTTAAACTATAATAGTAGGGTAATCCCACTTTCTGAAAAAGGTTTCCTCTGATCCTTTGTCTATGTAATTTTGACAAGTTTATAAATTGTTGAATGAAATACTTTAAACTGTTTCAGCTTCAAGATACTGAGACAACTTCTGGGGAGTCTGAAGTAAAGTTTCAGGTGTCCAGGGACACATTGGGTGCAATGCTGCGATCAATGGCATATATTCGTGAGCAACTTTCTCATGCTGTAAGCTGTCATGTTCCTGTTCTTTATATGTATAGGGATGCATGAATTAAAAATAAAAATTAGGTGATTATAATAATGAACTCATTTCTATGGCCTCCTTTTCCTAATTTTCTTCTATGAGGAGTGAGAATTCTTAACGGAGTAGAAAATGCAAACAAGAGTAAGGAGCATTATGACATGTGTCATATATCCAAAAGGAATGATTGCAGCAACCATGTGACATGTTATTTGTTTTAGATAGAAGATCTATCAGAAAGATGAAAGAATGGGTACAAGCAATGAGGACTATAGGCTATCCTCCTTGAAAAGGCACCAAAAACAAAATAAAATACAGCAAACAATCAAGCTCATCAGTACAACAAAGCTCTATAACTCCCCCTGCATATCTGATAGGGAAACTTCTTTGAAGAAACCATGTGCAGAGCACCACAGAGAGGCCATAATGATAGTCCTATTTCATAACTGATCCAAGGAATAAAGTATTATTGATAATACAATATCCAAATACATCATAGAACAGCAAATACACTACACCCCATAAGGTTTTGCCCTACTTGCTCCTGCCAAAGCCTCTGAAGTTATTAAAAAAGCTACTTTAAGTTCAAAGTATACTCCCAAACTTAACTAACCAAATTATTTTTCATGTGAATTAAAGAAAGTGGAATTGCATCTAAAGTATATTTTGGATGTTTACCATTAATCTGAGTAAGAAAATCATGACATGAGAGTTTTGTAAATATGATGCACAAGCTAGCCTGTCCAGTATTTTGTATGCATGCAAAATAAGTATTTTGTATGCACCAGTTAGTGCTTTTTGAAAGTTATTCTTGAAAATTTAAAATGTCTCGTACTGTTCCTAGATTCAAATATATAGTGATAGCTCACATGAGAATATAAACACCTAGAAAGATGGAAGAACAGAATTTTCAGAAACTACATCTCTTCTCCTTGAAATTTTTTTCCGAAGTGACAAGCCGTGTTCCTGGAGTCAAACCTATACTCATACCTTGAATGAGAGAAGACCCTATAATGAAAGGAAACATAGAGTTTTACTTGTTTTCTCCTGGAGGATTTCTTTAATAAGATTGTTAGCAGAAGGGAGTTTACCACTGTTTGATGGCAGTGCTAGAATGCTTTCAGAAGATTGATATCAGAAACATAGTCTGAGGAATGAAGAAGGGAGTGAAGAAGTATAAAGAAATTCAAAATTAGGATATTGTTTTTTGAATGCGGAGGAAGTTTTTAATTAGAATAGGGACACGGAGCTGGGACTGAAAGGTGGTATGGGAGTGCAAAATGGTGAATAAGATTTGCTGTTGAGGAGCCACAGCAAAGATGGCAGAAAAAGGTGTCATGAATCTCTTCAACTCAATCCCTATATATTGTTATGCCCTTTTGACTCACTGATATCACATCACTGCTTGTGAATCAGTATATATGTAATTTTGGGCATTTAAAATTGCCTGTTTCCAATATGCAATGCTGTTCTTCACCTAGAACTTGTGTTTGCAATGAGTGGTTTATTGTTTGCATTACAATTATGACTGTAGTGGGATCTTCACTCCCACAAAAGAAAGGATAAACTATTTTTTCTTTGTAAAGTGGCTTGACAAAAATTTTGGTCACCAACCCAGACAAAACAATGTGCTTATAAAAGCAAGGTATCAACCAAACGATTGGCGTGCGAGGGCTTAATTATTTTTCAATCGGCAAACTTCATAATCCTGTTAATGATTTCAGTTTATCATATTGTCACTGGTTGTATGTTATATTACTATGCATCGATTCACTTGGTATGGCTTGTGTTAGTTTAACCTAAAATCTCTGTTGTCACAATTCAAGCTTCCTTTTTGGATTTCTTTCTTGAGATATTTATTTGTAGATATAAAACTTACAAATGTCCATTTATGTCAAAATTTGGCAGGGCGAGGCACAGTCAGAACCTGTATTAAAAAGGCATCGGAAATAAGGCATCGGATTTTCTTTTCATACCCAGTTGGATGTATGACTACTAACCTTCTTGATAGCAGTGTGGTGACAACTGACAACTCAATACATGAATGTCTTAGAAAATGTAGTGTTTGTAGTGTTTCTTTTATTTTGGCTAGCCTCTTTCTTCTTTTCTTTTTTATTTTGTATAAGGTTGTTGTCTAACATATTTGTACATGTATTATATCCTAGGCAGCAAGTTTGTTTTACAGGAAGCAATTGGTATATTCCCCCTCCCTAGCTATCCCTCTCCAAACAACCAAAACTAACGAGTAGAAATGGTCTAAGTTCAAGAACTTGGCAAACATCTAGAGTAAATTTACTTTTTTGGTGCCTTTACTAGTTTTCAAAATAGTAGATTTCATTTTCTTCTAGTGTTATTATAAGAGACTGGTCTAGAATTTTTTTAAGTATTGAAGAGAAAAATAAATTTAATGAGAAACTATTTACAATATCTTTGAAGGCATATGAGTGGAATTATCTAAAAGTCATTGTGCAGTATAGGGGATTATCCTATTTAATAGCAGCATAGACCTTTTCATCTTTCATGATATGTAAAATGGGATTACCCTAGTCGGATTGACATTTACTGAAGAAAACAAATTTAAATAGACTTGATTTATAAAAAATATATAAATTAAAGTAATACATAAACATGTTCAAGATGAAATTTACTTCTTACATGTTTATGTACTCATTTGTAATTGACTTGGGAACCTATAAAAAGTTTTTCTAACAAGTGTCTTAAAATGTGTAAATAAGTGTAAAAATTTTATATACATATATTATTCTACATCATTTCTGTATCGTAATTCTAGCGCTAATAATTTTTCTACTAAAGATCCCCTACAAGAGATTCAGCAATATTAACCTTTATTCGTCTGCTTAAAGTTTGCCACTTCAAGTGGATATGCTGTTTGGAACTCCTTCTCCAGTGACTCTGCCCAAAATGATATTATTGTCTATTATTATTGTGCATTTATTATTACTTTAAAACATTTAATATCAGTTAGCTTGGGTAAAGTATAGGTTCCCAAGTCATTACACTCAACATTCTAGATGAAAACAGATAAAATAAGGACAAAACTTGGGTAAAGTTTTTTTAAGTCTTTATTATTAAATTCTTTGATTAACTAATTATGCACATTATCATATTTTTTAATTAATGAATTACATGTATAATAAAATTTTTCAGCAACTAATTAAAATGCTTTCATTAATATTTATTAATATGTGTCATTAATTAATTAATTGAAGAACTTAATAGCAAATATATAAAAAATTTACCTATATTTTATCCTAAAAGTAAACGTGATGCTTATTATGATAAGTTTGGTAAAAGGGAGGTTATAAGATTGTTCTTTACTTTTACGATAATTAACTGAGAAAGACCCTGCTATAGCACAGAACAATTCTTGCCTATAGAAAATATGGGCTATGATTTTCATCCCTATATTCTTTTGTCAATTGATTTTCTACTAAAGATCCTATCAGAGATTCAACATTAGAAATTAATCAAATTATTAACCATTCATCTTCAGCTTAAAATTTCCAACTTCAAATGGATATACTTTTTGGAACCCTCTTTTCAGTGACTCCAGGATCTAAAATTGGCTTCAAATGAATATGCTATATGAATATGGAGGATGCTTTTTTATAAAAAATATTAATTTATATTCTTGATTCTGCTTTATAAGAGAAGTTTCAATTTTTTTACTCTTCTCACTACAAAAATATATATTTTATTGCCATTTAAATATTTTTTTTACATTGGCTAAACAATACAAAAAAAAAGTACTTTTTATTACAGAACGTTTTTTTCCCCTCTCTTGCAGTACAACCAAACAGGCACAAATTAAATATTAAACAATTTGTTATACAAAATTGGTTGTGTTCTTATATTAATTAATGGCAATGCGGTGCAAATTAATATGACAAATGTCTTGAATATTTAGAATATGTTACAAGTTTATTCCTTAATTGCTACAGCACATTACAATTCCTGCCAATTGAATTTTTGGGTTTTTTTTTTCTCATCCCTAAATCATAATTCTTTTGCCACTATTACATTTTTCTACTAAAGATCCTATAGAGATTCAAAATATAAAATAATCACCATTATTCTTCTGCTTAAAACTTCCAATTTCTTCAAATAGATATGCTATTTGGAACTCCCTTTCCAGTCACTCCAGGTCCAGAAAATGGCTTCATTAGCTCATAAGGCAAAACCCCAGCTCCATTTCTATTCTTCAGATTCTCATTAGCATTCCTTGAATCTATAACACCTTCAATCTCCTTCAACCTTCTGTTTAACCTTTCAAAAGCTTCTTTAATGGCGGCATTCTCAGCCCAAGCTGGCTCTATCTTCTCCCCAATATACTCTTCATCTGGTGAATGATATGATAACAAGTACAGAACTGTCATAACTAGGGTTGCCTGGATCTGTGTTGGGAAATTCTCCAAAAGGGTTTGCTCAGGTTTGTTCAGAAACTTCTCCCAATCTTCCATGGAAGTTTCTTCTGTGGGCATTTTGTTTCTGGCAATGGAGGGTCTGTTTGGGAAGTAGCCTGCATAAGCATACTGGGAGAAGTTCACTGAGGCATGATGAGCAGAAGCTACCCAGGCTATGGTGGTGATGATCTGAATTAGGTCTTCTAGGGTTTGAAGATTTGGCCACCATGGTTCATCTTTCTTGTCTCCATGGCCCACTGTTCTGATCTCTTTCCACCATGATTGGAGCTCTTGATCAGTTTCTATGAAGCTAGGGTTTGGGTAGTAATGGCTGACATAGTCTGTGACCCACTGTTTTAGGGCATCCCATATGAGGAGGCCATCATTGGCAAATGGGTAGTCTTCAATTGTTAGCTTTAGGCCATGTGGGGCATTAGGATCTGCCTCAGCCATTCCTCTGAAACAACAACAAAGTAAATCCTTGATGGTGGTTTTGATGAGAAGGAAGAAAAATAGATAGAAATGCTATTTTTATTCTTGAAATATGTTGTTATCAAATTGATACTTCACTAATTTTTTTAAGGTAATCCTTTCATTCATATTCTTCAAGAAAAATTGTATTATATAACTGTACATCATGATATTTATATTTCTTCTTTGATGCTTTAAATAAGTACTTAAGAACGGTGCTTCAGAATAGCGCCAAAAAAAAATGAAATATCATAAGGAATTGTCAACAAAGTAATTTTTATTTATTGCTTACTACCTGAGAGTATGATTTTGTTCTAATTTAACTATATAAGGTACTAAATGATAATGGCACTATCTTTCGATGACTAAAATAAGATTTTTGTTATGATTTAGAAGAAAAAAAAGAACCCTATTTTGGTCATTGAAAGACAATGTGGTTACCAATTTGATATACTATATATGGATATTTTTGTCTTATAAAATACTTTAACCTCCCTTTAGTTTTTATTTATTTATTTATTTTACACTTACTTCTCATCTATTTTATAAATTTACACAAATCTCCTTTATATTTTAAATATGCTACATATAGTTAATTTTAAAAATTTCTAGCATCTCTATTAATTAAAAATATGAGTAGTCAATAGCTAACTTTATGTTATGTATAAAAACTCAATAATATCCGTAATTGGTGAAAATTGAAGTATTTTACTCTTAAATTAGACATCGCTATTAATGTTAATTAATAGAATATTCCATACTAGACAATTAGTTATTACAATTAAAAAAAAATACTTATTGACTAATGTTGAATAAAGGTATATGAAATTTAACTAACTCATGTTTTTAACAAAAGATGTTAAAATTTTTAAATTAGAATTATGTGTATCTTATTTTAAAAATTTACATAAGAAAGGTTTATGTAAGTTTTAAAAACAATTGTGAGTTATGTGTAAGATCATGAAAAATTGAAAGGATGTTGAAATATTTTTTTATTTTTTAATCATTTTAGTAACTGAAATCTGATTTTATTCTAATCAACCAACTGGGTACTAAAATGATCGATAATGACACACTATTTTGAGGGGGAAAAAAGTTTTTGTTAAGAAAAATGCAAAGAAATCAACCGTGTACCATTTCTATATATACCTGTGAATGAGATCATTGGGAAGAGCCTGCAAATCAAACCTCCAAAGCTGATCATATACCACAGAGCTGAACTCCATGGAATATTTTCCAGTTGAGAATGAGATTTCAATGACTCCATTTGCATTGATCAGTGCTTCCCTAGCAAGAGAATTGATCTCCAATGTATATCTCAGATGGGGATGCAGCAATCTATAGATTGGATGCATGGCACTCAGTTGTCTGTTTGTTGCAATCACAAAGGGTTCTGCAGCACAATGAGTTCTAAGCCTACAAAAATTGATGACAAATATTAGCCCCACTTAAAACTCAACTTCTATCAATGAGCCAAGGACTCAATGTTACCGTGTTGATTCTAGAGTTTAGGATTGAGAATTCGGATTTTAATTAAATTTGAACAAAAAGAATAAAAATTTTATTACGTTAAAATAGACGATCGTTTCAACTTGATTTGATTTATCACTTTGATGGGTTGACATTTTGTTGTTGTAAAGTGGTAAATTACAACCTCAGCCCACTTTAAAGTAAATCAAAAGTTAAACGGGCTGGTTTTAATTAGTCATCAATTATGCAAAAAAGCTTATTAATTGACAGGTTAAACAAGTTAATCCTCCTTTACTGGCCAATATTTTTTTCGTGAAACTTATATTCTTATTAATAATTTTTTCCCCAAATAATTATTCGTCAATGGCGCCTTTTTTCACATGATACTCTTGGCATTCAAATTCCAATTTTGTCTCTTTGGCACCATGTTGCTATTCTAATAACACCTCCCAATAATTTTCTCATTTTTTTTGAGCTTATAACTTTAGAAGCCTAATCGGACCTATTTAGCATGTCACTTTAATAAGCCAGGTTGGGGTTGAGCCCAATTTATAAGAGGGTTTGAGCTTTTCAGCTCACCAACTAAAAGTTAAGTGAATTCAATAACTTTAGTCCATTTTAACAGTTCTATATTATATATCTATTATTAATCAAATGATATAATTTTATTTTTATAAAAAATGCGATGTAAAAGAGAATGAGTAAAAGAGAATGATATGATATGAAGGTACATACCAATGGCTGATAAGTTCATGGTAGCCAGAATCATGGGCAAGAACATGAGCTTTGGCAAGCCTCCAAAGCCAAAGGGTAGTTGAATGGCAAGAAGGAGTGAAGGCTTGCTTCCACTGTGGCTTCCCATCCATTGGAGGCTTAGTCAGCTCAATAGCCAGTGGCTTCAGTGTGCCTTGTTTGGTAAGGAAGAACAGTGTCCTTGATCCATATAGTGTCGTCCCCTCAAGCTGCCTCACTTTGCTCACATATGGTACTAATAAATCATGGTAGTCTATTATGAACAATTTCTTCTCTTCAATGGCCTACATGCATTATGTTCAAAGCAAACAAATCTTAAGCATATCTCATCTTGAGTTTTATGGTGCTGTAATTTTTTTTTTAAATATTCATTTAGAAAGGCAGTAATAAAAAAATAATTTTGTGTAATTGGCCAGATCATTTAACAAGCACTTTTCGCAATATTAATTATTAATAATTGGGATAAAATTTGTATTTTTATTTTAAGTAAAGATAATTTTATTTACAAATATTATTGAGTAAATTAATATTTTAGTTATCTAAGATATCACTTTTCTCAATTTAATTCCTCAAAGTTAAATTTTCTTAATTTAATCATCCAAAAATCAATTTCAATCCAATTTCATCCTTTTGTTAGTTTAAATAATAATAAGATTTTTTTAAAATTATAGACACGTACAAAAATATAATTAAAATACATGCAATAGATTTATATATTTTATTAGTGAACTAAGTTGAGGGTGTTTAATTTTGAGAGATTAAATCGGGAAAAGTGATATCTTTAGATAAATAAAATATTAATTTACTCGATATTATTTTTTTTTATTGGAGAAGATCCAATTTGTTGCTTTTATCTCATAATAAAAATAAATAAATTCTATTACTATTTAAAAGTACTTTTATGACTTGGCCAAGTACATATTCAAAATGAAAAAGAGAATTATATTTAGATGTATTTAAAAATATTATATTTTAGAACGATAGTTGATGAGATTTAATTTTTTATTTCAAATAATTTTTTAACAGTGCATCAAAAAATACTAGAAAAAAGAGTAAATTTTGATGAAGTACTGTGCTTAAATATGAATATATCTGAAGACATCACAGGATAAACTCAGATGAAAGAAAAAAAGAAGTACATTTTGTTCTTCAAAAAAAATTGTTTTCAATTTCTCAACACAACTAAATAGAGACTTAATAGTACCTCTTCAACTGTGTTGTAGCCATTTATCTGTTGCTCAATCACTTCTCTGGTGATTGCTGATTCTGGTGGACCATAGATTTTGGGGTCTAATTTACTTCTCAGTGGCCATTCCTACATGATCAATAGACCCAAAGAAAACAAGTAAAATTCTTGAACACACATCATACAGAAAAAAGAAGAAGATAATTTTATTTAGAGACTTTGAAAAGACTGTATTTTATAATAGTATCTAAAAAAATTTTAAAGATTGAATTACTTTTTTTATCCTTTAATTTTTTTATTTTTGGTCTACATTAATTTCTTATCTTTTTATTTTATTTTATTTTGATCCTTCAACTTCTTAAACTTTCCTGTAACTCTTAAATCATTAGCTCCACCATCAAAACAATTAGAAGACACTTAGACATCCACATCAGCACCGTTATTTAGCTAATGATTTAAGGCCTACGTGGAACATTTAAAAAGTCGGAGGTCCAAAGTAAAAGAGGAAAAACTAAAAAGCTAAAGCATGACAAAAAATAAAGTTAAAGAATCAAAATAATAATTTAATTAATTTTAAAATAATATCTTATAATAACACTAAAGAAAAAAAATAAAATCTATGGACACGATTCTTTAAAAGCACTAAAAATTAATTTACTCAACAAAGAAATAATAAAATATTTTCAAAAACTCTTACCTTAAGCAATTCTA
>JASKGM010089097.1:0-13628 GCA_034509205.1 Ceratonia siliqua | reverse complement strand
CATTGAGGACTGAGTAGTATTATGTATGTTGTTACCATTATCCATAAGAGTCTAACCAAGGTTATGTGAAAGGGGGAAATTTTATGTGGAACAATAATTGTGGAAATGACCTCATCAAGACAAGATTGATTTGAATAGTGACCATTAGGATAATGGAAGAGAATGAGTTATTTTCAAGAAATAATGGATGAAGTTGGAAGGGTACAAAATGTGTTTGGGGTATAAAGAGTAAAGCTAAGGAGACTAAATGCTTGTATAATGAAGTTAGAGGAGAGAAGGATTAGTAACGTAATAACTCCTAATTATGAAGATTCACTATCTTAGGTTATGGAATAAATATTATAGGCCATAAATGGCTTGGGTTATTGTAAACACCCAATTTTGTCAAGTGTTTTATTTTTTATTATTATTATAAAAATTTTATTATTATTAAATACAAAAGCTAAAAAGAATTATGAAAGGAAGTGTCTATTATTTCTGACCTTACTTTATTTACAAAATGTGCAAAAGAAAAATACAAAAATATAAAAGAAACAAAATTTAAATAAAAAAAACAAATCCAATTTTAAAACCCAATCCCCTTTTCTTCTTTTTGGCTAATACACTCACACTTTCTCTCTTTCTCTCGACACACTCACCACATATCTCTTTTCACCTATTTTCTCTCAACACACTCATTTATCCCCCTCTTTTTTTTTTTTCTTCTCTTTTTCTCTTTTTCTTCTCTCTCCAATCTCACCCATTCTTTAATTCTCCACTCACTTCATCCACTTCCTCACTTCATCTTCTCCCACACAAAACCACTCTACTCACCCACTTTCTCTTTTTTTTTCTCACACACTCACGCCACCTCTCTCCACAACACACTCACCAATTTTTTCTTTTCATATGATCTCCTTCACTCCCTCATATCACACACGTCCTCCCCCCCTTCATCTTCTTTCTTTCTTTCTTTTCATCTTCTTCCCTCTCCATTCTCTTCTTTTTTTCATCTTCTTCCCTCACCATTATTTCTATTTTTTTTCATTTTCTAATTTTAATGTTGTATTTTGGATGGCCTTAAAAGGAGAAGTGTGAATAAGGGAGAGGGAGAGTTGGTTATCATAATCATCATAGAGGTAACCATTTTTTTATCCTTGGTTAATTTCTTTTCCTTCCAAGTTTCTTTTTTTTGTTTATATATTTTTTTTGTGAGAACAATGATGTATAAATTTCTTGGGTTCAAGATTTTTTGGAAGGAACCATGAACAAAGGGGTATTTGTTTGTTTCAAATCTCACTATGTTAATTTTTTTAATATGTTTTATTATTTTAGTTAATGTTGTCTTTTTTTTTATTTTTAATATGCTTTTATTTCAATTTTTTTTGTTTTTATTATGTTTTTATTATTTCTATTATTTTAATATGTTTTTACTATTTGTGGTATTGTTTTTAATCTATTTTTTAATTATTATTGCTGGTTTTTTTATTATTTTTATTTTTTTTTGTTGCTATAATTTTCTTTGTTGTTTTTAAGTTATATTCTAGTTGTTGTCTTATTTTATTTATTATTTTTAAAATAGATTCTAGTTGTTTTTTTTATTTGGTATTTTTAAAATGTCATTTTGGTCCTAAAACTTTTATTAATTTCATTTTGGCCTCATTACTTTCAGTAATTACATTTCGGCCCCCAATATCCAGAAATTACATTTCAGCCCCACTTCTTTTATAAATCTCATTTTTGCCCCATGACTTTCATAAATTTCAATATTGCCCCCCAATGACTCAATATTCAAGAGACTTTCAGTGGAAGTTTATCTTCCCCAAAGTCCTGACCCTATCTTTATCTAGATTTTCAGTGGAATCTTATTTTTCCAAAGTCCCTACTTTCATGGGCATTTAGTGGAGGCATAATCTCTCCAATGTCCTAATTTACTATATAGACTTTAAGTGGAAATTTTATATTCTCCTAATGTTTTAGCTTCTTTTCATCAATTTAACAAAATTCTGAACTACGTTGACCTTGATCCCTTTAAGAGTACGTAGGCACTTACTTGGTAAAGCATATCTAGTTATTTCTTTCTTTATCTCTGTCCATTATCATCGTATTAATAAAATAGGTAATTAAAATATATTAAGATTTTTAAGCACAAACAATTTAGGGTAATCATCCTTAGGGATGGATGTTGTGAGATGCTTAATACCTTCCCCACATGTAATTAGACTCCCGAACCCTTCATTTGGTTCCAAGGGCCATTTTTCTTTCTTTTTAAGGATCCCAATTATTCTTCTAATTAATTGGTGGCGAATTTATTTTTTCTCTGCGTTTTCCCTTACCCGCCCAAAGTCATAAAATGATGGCTTTTCACCGATCATCACGTTGTGATAGTTTAGCGATTCCACTGGGGATAGTTAGAGAGTTAAGCCCATTATAGGTTGTTTGTGCTTTATATAATTTTAATATATTATTCTTACTCCTCCCCCCCCCCCATTTTTTGTTGTTTTTATTCATTTTATTCAGCCTATTTTAAACACATGCTTTATTTGTTTTACCTAAATTATTTTACTGCACTTCTATGTGTGCTTGTTTAATCGTTTTTCTTATAGCATGAATTGATAGAACCATAGGGTAGATGACAATATTTGCAACATCTGTTTACACCCTAGGGTAGATGACAATTAACTGCGTTTGACTATTTAGGGTTTCTTTATGGGTAAGCATTAGGACCAAGTCTATATGCTCTTCACACAGATTGTGCACCATTCACATCCTTTACACGCATCTATGAGGCCTTGTACCCGGGTCTGTGTGAGCCTTAGAGGAGAAAGGAAGGTAGCGTAGTGATGTCTAGTAGGATTTCTTCCCCCAGGTATTCATAAAAGCCTTCGCTTAGATTGTTAACTTGCTTACTTAGTTGGTTCATATAAAGGCTTTGTCCACCCATGCAATTATACGGGGAAGTCAAGATTCCTACTATTTTAGTAAAGGCAATCTACTCTAAATTCTTGTGAGGACTATAGAACTACCTTAAAGCCGATGCACTAATGCACCGATCATAGAAGTGGCCCAGTAGCTAAGAGCCAAACCATTAGGGATAGGTCCATTTATTGTAGGAATGGCCTACTTAGGACAATGAAAAGCATATTCTCTATTTCTATCATTTTTCTCTATCATTATCTCTTTCTCTTTATTTACCACACACGATTTTATTTTCTAAAACTTAAGAAATCAAATGAAAAAATGAAAAAAAAATCAGAGAAAAATGTTTTTCATGACCTAACTTTATGCTGATAGCAATTTCTTTTCTTTCTTTATCATTTTCTTCCCACTATTTACTCACCTCATTATATCATTAAAAAATAATGATAATAATAATAAATAATAAATAGGTTTCATGGGATCACGTGGCATTCAAACATGACATTTTCATCACCATTTTCGTTGAATTTTTGAAATTAAAAACACAAGTTTTAAAAATATACTCAATTTTATTTCACCTAATTTAGGTGTGCCATTTATCAAAATTGACAATACTCATGTGACAATTTTATATCTCCTTGGGATATTGTCAATTGTGTTATTTTTTGTGGAGTATTGTACTCCTAATACGAACATGGGTAGGGATGAAATTCTTAGTGCCAATATTTGTACAATGAAGAATTCAATGATTTGATGAACCTCTCATAACAATTTTTCAATTGGAAAAGAAAAAAAAATTAATTTGTGTTATTTTAAACAGGAAAAATAACAAAGTACGACGTTGCTTTTAAAAGGAAAGGTTTCGACCAAATGTTCCCCAAGAGACATACACCATATCCAAAACCATGTCGACTGAATCATCAAATACTGAGAGGATACAAATATTAGAGCATCGCATGGATCAGTTGCATGACCAAATGTCGCAATTAATTGGATTAATACCTGACATTCTGAAAAGCAGAGAGGTAGTCCAGTAATCACAAAACCTCAATCATATTACCCCTCAATCTTACTATCAAAAAGGAACTCCCACCATTCCTCCCATTTTCTGTCATACTCCACCCAGAAATCCACAATCTCGGGTAACACCATAGAAAACAAATTCCCCATCCAACTTTTCATCACGTAGACAATTTAAAGGGATCGAACCATTCCCTGACTTTCAAATGTCCCATGTTGACCTCTGTAAGATTCTACGGAATAGTTGTCTAATGAGCCCAATACCAATCAAGCCACGTCCATCACCCTATCCTGCATGGTATAACCCCAATGCGCAGTGTATTTACCACTTTGGTACAGTAGGCCATACAATAGAAGATTGTAGGGCATTCGAGAGACAGGTCATGAAATTACTCAAGTATGGAACCATCTAATTAGACCATACGGGCCTAAACATCCCTACTTGAATGGTGAAAATGCAACACTGTAGATGTTTGGGAAGAGGATGAAAAGTGAGGTTATCAAGCCAGATCAAGAAGACTCATTTCTTGAAAACTGTGGTTCAAAGTTGATTTACATTGTTTACACTTTTGAATGTGTTTAATTTCAATCTTGAATCATTTGGCTAAGTCCAAGGCCATTTGATTTTTATTAAGTGTGGACCTTATCTTATCTTTTGAATAAAAATTACAATTCAGTATTTGGTTCATCTTTTTGCTTTCCTTGCTCTCACTTCTGCAAATATTCATGTTTGCCTCTTTAGTTGCCTCATTTAGAGGATTTCTTTCCTATCAATTTTCTCTGTATAAAGAGATTCTTCGGCATCTACTCCTTGATTCTCATATTGAAATAGATATAGACATTTGTGTCTTTAGAGAATAATGTAAATGAAACAGTGAAGATCTATCACAGAAAAATGTTTGAGTTATCTTCTCAGCGAGGACGAGAAAAAAAGAAGAAGAAAGAGCCTACTAAGTTGAAAACCCGAAAGGATGGCTTAGATAAAAGTTAGGGCATCAGTTTGAAAAGAACCCATATTCAAAGGAAATCAGGAAATCAAGCAAAATTGGAAAACAGGCAACTAGGGCAATTTTCTTGTTGGATATCACTGTCATTAACAGTATGCTTCTATCAAAGGATACAAAGTGCATATTGGTTACAATATGAGAATCAATGCTAACGGATGCTAAAAAACTTAAACTAGGGCAAATTTTTGTTACTCCCTTTTATTTACTTCAATAAATGAGTTTATTTCATTTAGTAAACTTCAAGGGTCATATGAGCCCTTCATTTTATGTCACTTGCTTCACTAAAAGAAGTTTGTTCATCCAACGAACTTCGAAGGTCTTGTGACCTTTTGCCTTTCTATCAACTTGCATCAACAATGGAGTATTCACCTAACACACTTCCTTCTCAATAATCAAACTGGGACAATATTGCCTTGGTGACTTTCTATCATTTGAACAAGGGCTTTACGATCCCTTTCTCTTTTCAGCATAATTTCTTTGCTAAAAGAGGTTTATTCATCTAATAAACTTCTTCTTCTTCAATATTCATTAAATAAGATTTAAGTGGATTAATAAAGGCTGAATTGAACATCACTTCTTAGTGCTTCATTGTTAATCAATTTTACCTTATAGGAACCAAAAACAACTCACTTAACATGGTCTGAACCAGCATCAAACTGTTTGGGAAGGATAAGTCACAACAACAAAAAGCTTGCTAAGTTGAAAATCTGAAAGGGGGGCTTAAGCAAAAATTAGGGCATCACATTGAAAATGTTCCACAATCAAAAGGTTCAGATGTTTAAACAAAGATTTGGGATTGGGACAATAATGTGAGAAACAAAAACTGGGGCAAATTTTCAAGAAAGTATTCCTCCCAACAGTAGGCTCGCATCCATCAAATGATAGAATGCACACATTGTTAGCAATTCAAAAGTCAGGGACTATAGACATTGAAAGGCTCAAACTGGGGCAAAATTTTGGTATCACCTTATTTTGCCAGCTTATGAAAACAGGAAAAGCTTACTTAACTCAAACCAAGTCAATATCAAATGTTTGCAAAAGACTAAGGCTCAGTGTTGCTATGAGAAAGTGATTTTCTTTGGATCAGTTAAACAGAAAGCTTTATAAAAAGAGAATGGAGAATTGATTCCAGAGAGAATGAATGGTTTGGTCAAGTTTTCCTTGGAAGCGTTGGGTGTTTTTCAGAATTTTTTAGTAATAAAAAAAAATGCTCACTTCATTTTCAAATGTTTTGGCAGTGTAAGGTTCATCACTGGCTTTGTTCGAAATCAAAAGTTTTTCAAATTTTAATCAATTTCATGTGGCGCTTCACCCTGGCGTGTTTTTCAAATTCTAATTCGCTTCGTATGGTGCTCCACCCTTGGCATATCTCAAATTTCCTATTGATTTCATGTGATTAATAAAAAAAAACTTTCAAAAATATTCATTTCCAAATTCACCTAACATGCTTATTTGACTTTCAAATTCATGTGGCGCTTTGCCCTTACCGGATTTCAAATCTTGTCTGGCTTCAACTATAAATTCCTTGCAATATTTAAAATCCTCTATTTCAACTTCATTAGGTAGATTGCCTTTGCTAGTCTTTGATGTTTTTATATGCATGCGTCTTATCCCTTTGCCATACCAGTTTCCTTAATTCACTGTGTATGTTGATTCTTTTGTACCGTTCCTTCAATTTGCCAAAAACGTTGATTCTTCTGTATCAATTCCCTCAATTCACTGCATATTTTGATTCCTCCGTACCAATTTCATCATTTTACTATGTACGTCGATTCTTTCATACTGTTTCCCTCAATTTATTGTGGACTTTGATTCCTTCATACCAGTTTCATCATTTTACTACGTACATCGATTCTTTTGTATTGTTTCCCTCAATTTACTACATATTTTGATTCTTCCGTGCCAGTTTCATCATTTTACTATGTACGTCGATTCTTTCATACCGATTCCCTCAATTTATTTCGTACGTCGATTCCTCCATACCAAATTCTCTCGGCATGCCGTTTAACTCCATGTTGAAGCCTTCTTATTTATTTACCAGTTCCTTTTAAGCCTATATTTGTGTCTAGCGATCTTACTAATTTTGATTACTGATTCTTTTTAGGCCTAGTTTTGCGTCTAGCGTCCTTATTGATTTTGATTATCATTTCCTTTTTAAGCCTAGCTTTGTGTCTAGCGTCCTTACTGGTTTTGATTACCAGTTCCTTTTTAAGCCTAACTTTGTGTTTAGCGTCCTTACTGGTTTTGATTACCAATTTACTTTTAAGCCTAGCTTTGTATCTAACATCCTTATTGCTTTTGATTACTAGTCCCTTTTTAAGCCTACCTTTATGTCTAGGGTCATTACTGGTTTTGATTACTGATCTTTTTTAAGCCTAACTTTATGTCTAGTGACCTTATTAGTTGATTACTGGTCACTTTTTAAGCCTACCTTTATGTCTAGCAATCTTACTGATTTTGATTACTAGTCCTTTTAAACCTAACTTTATGTTTAGTGACCTCACTGGTTTTGATAACTAGTCCCTTTTTAAGCCTAACTTTATGTCTAGCAATCCTACTGGTTTTGATTACCAGTCTCCTTTAAGCCTAACTTTATGTCTAGCGACTTCACTGGTTTTGATTACTGGTCCTTTTAAGCTGAGCTTTATATATAGCGACCTCACTAGTTTTGATTACTAGTCCCTTTTTGAGCCTAGAGACCTCACTGGTTTTGATTACCGTTCCTTTTTTAAACTTAACTTTATGTCTAGCGTCATTACTGGTTTTGATTACCAGTACTTTTTAAACCTAGCTTTATGTCTAGCATCATCACTGGTTTTACTTACCAGTCCCCTTAAGCCTAGCTTTATGTCTAGCGTTATTATTAATTCTGATTACCAATCCCTTCAAGCCTAGCTTTACATCTAGCGCCTTTACTGGTTCTGATTACCAGCCTCTTTAAGTATAACTTTACGTCTAGCACCATTACTAGTTTCGAGGACTAGCACCCTAAATCATCCCTTGCCAAATTCTAAATTATGATTTTTTCATTTATCTTGCTTTTAGACAAAATGTGTGTTTTCTTTTCTTCACTTGTTCTTTATAGGTAAATTCAAAAAACAGCCAGTTTTTCATTTTCCCATTAAGAAGCAAGTAAAGAGTGGCAACTGTAAACACCCAATTTTATCAAGTGTTTTATTTTTTTATTATTATTATACAAATTTTATTATTATTAAATACAAAAGCTAAAAAGAATTATGAAAGAAAGTGCCTATTATTTCTAGCCTTACTTTATTTACAAAATGTGCAAAAGAAAAATACAAAAATATAAAAGAAACAAAATTTAAATAAAAAAACAAATCCAATTTTAAAACCCAATCCCGTTTTCTTCTTTTTGGCTAATACACTCACACTTTCTCTCTTTCTCTCAACACACTCACACCACATATCTCTTTTCACGTATTTTCTCTCAACAAACTCACGTATCCCCCTCTTTTTTTTTTCTTCTCTTTTTCTCTTGTTATTCTTTCTCCAATCTAACCCACTCTCTAATTCTCTACTCACTTCATCCACTTTCTCACTTCATCTTCTCCCACACATAACCACTCTACTCACCCACTTTCTTTCTTTTTTCTCACACATTCATGCCACCTCTCTCCACAACATACTAACCAATTTTTCCTTTTCATATGATCTCCTTCAATCCCTTATATCACACACGTCCTCCCCCCTCCATCTTCTTTCTTTCTTTCTTTCTTTTCATCTTCTTCCCTCTCCATTCTCTTCTTTTTTTCGTCTTCTTCCCTCACTATTATTTCCATTTTATTTTCATTCTCTAATTTTAATATTGTATTTTGGATGGCCTTAAAGGGAGAAGAGTGAATAAGGGAGAGGGAGAGTTGATTCTCATAATCATCATAGAAGTAACTATTTTTTTATTCTTAGTTAATTTCTTTTCCTTCTAACTTTTTTTTTGTGAGAACAATGATGTATAAATTTCTCGGGTTCAAGATTTTTTGGAGGGATCCATGCGCAAAGGGGTATTTGTTTGTTTCAAATCTCACTATGTTAATTTTTTTTAATATGTTTTACTATTTTTGGTTTTGTTTTTAATCTATTTTTTAATTATTATTTCTGGTTTTGTTTTTTTAAGTATTTTTTTATTGATATTTTGTTGCTATAATTTTATTTGTTATTTTTAAGTTATATTCTAGTTGTTATCTTATTTTATTTATTATTTTAAAAATAGATTCTAGTTGCTTTTTTTTTATTTTGTATTTTAAAAATTTTATTTTGGTCTTAAAACTTTTATTAATTCTAGTTTGGCCTCATTACTTTCAATAATTGCATTTCGACCCCCTAGTTTTTAGTAATTGTATTTCGGCCCCTAATATCCAAAAATTACATTTCAACCCCACTTCTTTTATAAATCTTATTTTTACCGCACGACTTTCATAAATTTTATTATTGCCCCCCAATGACTCAATATTCAAGAGACTTTCAGTAGAAGTTTATCTTCCCCAAAGTCCTAACCCTTTCTTTATCTAGACTTTTAGTGGAATTCTATTTTCTCAAAGCCCCAACTTTCACGGGCATTTAGTGGAGGCATAACCTCTCCAATGTTCTAATTTGCAATATAGACTTTAAGTGGAAATTTTATATTCCCCTAATGTTCTAGCTTCTTTTCATTAATTTAACAAAATTCTAAGCTACATTGATCTTAATCCCTTTAAGGGTACGTAGGCACTTACTTGATAAGGCAGGTATAGTTATTTCTTTCTTTATCTCTATCCATTATCATCGTATTAATAAAAGGGATAATTAAAATATATTAAAATTTTTAAGCACAAATAATTTAGGGTAACCATCCTTAGGGATGGACGTTGTGGGGTGCTTAATACCTTCCCTACACACAATTAGACTTCCGAACCTTTCCTTTAGTTCCAAGGGTCATTTTTCCTTTCTTTTTAAGGATCCCAATTATCCTATTAATTAATTGGTGGCGACTCCATTTTTTCTCTGTGTTTTTCCTTATGTGGCCAAAGTCATAAAATGATGGCTTTTCACCGGCTGTCACGTTGTGACAGTTATGAAAGTACATATTTGTAAATTCATAGAATGAACAAAGAAAGAATTACTGCTTTTTGGGTGATGAGTTTTACATGGAAATGATTTGAGAGAGTTTGGGTGTAATTGTATGATTTATATATGTGTGAGGATGTAAAGAGTAAGAGGTCTTGAATTTCACTACAAATTATAAATAGAAACTTACTCTTAAGTAAAATAGTTAACTTAAGATAACATGGAATAAAGGAATAATGAAACCTAAGATAAGATGTCATATAGAGATACATCTTGTACGAAAGCAAATTATAAATATGTATGAGTGTCACAACGTGATGGTCAGGAAAAAGACTCTGTTATGACCTTAAGGCGACAAAAGGAAAAAAACATGTAGAGATAAAAAAATAAAGTCGTCATCAATTAATTAGAAAGATAATTGGGATTCTTTAAAAACTAAATACTGGCCCTTGGAACTAGAGGATGTGTTCAGGAGTCTAATTACATGTGGGGAATGTGATAAGTCCCTCATAGCGTCCATTCCTAAGGATGGTTACCCTAAATTATTTATGCTTAAATTTGTTGTGTTTGAATTACTCTTTTTTGTTATCGCGATTTAAGGAAAAATAAAGAAGTGAGAGAACTGGACTTGTCTTACTGTATAAGTTCCTACATACCCTTATGGGATCAAGGTCCATGTAGTTTAGGTTAATTTAATTAAAATTTGTCTATGAGGGATTAGGACAATATGGAAAAATGAATTTTCACATAAAGTTCAAAAAAATGATAGAATAATTCTCTACATAAAGTTTGAGGGAATAAAGACAATATAGGAAAATGAATTTTCACATAAAGCTTAACAAAATAGAAGAATATGTTTCCCACATAATGCTCAAAGAGGTGAAGACAGTATGAGAAAATGAATTTTCACATAAAGCTTGACAAAATGGGAGAATATTTCCCCACATAATGTTTGAGATAGATTAAGGAATCCTAATATTGAAATCAAAAAAATCTTTTAGGAGCCTTGGAGTAAAACTGAAATTTGTACAGTTTGGGGATCCTAATAGTATTTGTGAAAATATTGGGGTCAAACTTGAATTTTTTGAAAATACTTGGGTTAAAACTCGAATTTTGAAAAGTATTAGGGTTAAAACTCCAATTTTAAAAGGATATTGGGGTTAGATTTGAAAATTTAAAAGTACAAGTCCAAAAATCAAATTTATGATGGTATTGGGATGGGATTCCCAAAAGGGATAAGAGGCCCTTGAAGCTTTGTTTAAAATTCCCTTAACTCCTTTAATTGGGCTTTTTTAAAAAAAGAATTCATTTACAAAACAATTTTAATGAACTTTAAAACTTACTTAAAGGGTTTAATTTTGTAAATAAATTGAATCCTAAAACCTTTGTAAAAAATAATCAATTTGGGTCATTAAAGCCTTATTGTGGCTTTTTTAAGAACATTTTTTTTTTGGGCCTTTGGAACCCACTAAACTTAAGCCCTTTATTAACTAGGGCCCTTGGCACATTGGGCTAGGTAACCAGAATAAGGCCCTTCAAATCCAAGCTATTCAAATTCAATTAGACCAAAAATTTTGGCTTAATGGACCCTTAACATTTTATTTGATGTAAACCAATGATTTGGGGCCGAACACTCATTTACTGACCAACAATGACTATCTTAAATAAAAGAAGAACCCCAGTCTTTTATTTCAATAATTTATTTATTTTCAAAAAAAAAAGGAGACACCCTAATAAAACATGGAGACCAACTCGAAAATTGGGTTTACCAATTTCATCATGAGAAGTACCAATGGGACCCCATCAAGAGGTATAAAACCCAAACCACATAATATTGAGCCAAAAATCAAAATTTTGGATCAATGATGCATTAGATCCCTACCATGTTTGAACCAAATGTGCAGTTAGCATTTAAATAGCTTTTAAACATTTGAATCACAGATTGAAATCAAGTTTGGAATAACCATACCATAATGTATATGGCTTTGAGGGAAAGTAGTACTTTGAGGTGCAGATAGAATATTTTTAGGTGATAAATCATTGATTATTCAAACTCAAGGTAGAACTTACCCAAAATGAAATGAGTTCTAGATCACAGATGAAAGCCATATTTAAACCACAGATTTCAGTATCATGAAATCAAGTTGAATTATAGGGGCGTCTTCAAGTCAGCAGGCCAAAAAAAAAAAAAAGAGGGTATAAATCTCCAAATCGAATTATATCATTTTTTTAAAAATCCAAGCTCTAAGCAACATTTGGAATCAGTGTACCTTTCCACAAAACTAATATAGATTTTCCCCGGGTAATAAATCATGATCCCTGATCGAAATTAGGGGTAAACAAATATCTTTAAACTCATCATAAATCCCAACTTGAACTCCATGATCAATTCCGTCTAATCTAAAATGTCATGAATTTTAGAATTGACATACTATATATTCTTGCACAAGCTAAAGTCAATTTGAGCCCGAGGTAATACCGAGTTTGCTACACGAGATTAGGAACCATTATAATCAACTTTAAACCATCAAATATCTGAAACCAGAAGCTAGGATGACATTTACTTCACTATATCAATAGGTCAAGAAGTAGGAACAAATTTAAGCACAAGTTTTTTTTTTTTGAATTAGAAACTAAAATGGGAATTAGAATTGATTCTAAACACTAGGTTACCAAGCCAGGAGCAAGCACGAGTTCTTTTTACCAAATTACAAAACCAAAACCTATAGCCCCATCAACCTAACAAACCAAAAACAAGAATCATAATCGAGAAACATTCACAGAGAGGGAAAACCCATAATCCAAGCTTCCAAAGCTCGAAAACTTCTTTGCGCTAAAACCCCATTTTCATATTCGCCTTTTCCTTTCTCACGAGTTTCATAAGTCCTCTGGTTCTGCAAGTTCTCTCCTTGGATTTCTAGCCCTTTCCCACATTTTTTTTTTCAGTTTCGTTCTCCCTGTGATCTTTTATAGACCAACCCAAGCCTTAATACAAATGCGTGACACCAACACGTAAGGGCGTGAGGGAACCAATGGCTGGAGCAAATCTGAGTAGAGTACAAAAAGGGAACAAGGGCATAAGGGACCATTGGCATGATGGCTGTAGATTTGAAGTTGTGAGATTCAGAAGGCATAGAGAATTTGGCGTCAGAAGAGGAGCAGAGGTAGAAGCACGGGAGTGCAGAGGCATGGGAGACCAGTGCTGAAACGCAGAGGCAATTTATGTGCATGGCCTAGAGGAGCAGAGAAAAGGACCAATGTGCATGGGGGAGCTGTTGGTTCAGAGAGAAAAATGGGCTGAAGGCTGAGAGATGAACAGAAGAGTAGAAGCTTGAAGGACACGCCGTTGGAGAGTGGAGTGATTTCGGGTCTTGGAGGTGGCTTTAACCGGTTGGTGAATTGGGGGAAGTGAGTTAGATCTAGGTCATGGAGTAGGCCCGGGTCTTTTGTAATGGGCTAAGTTGGTGGGCTAATCTTTTTTGTTTCATTGGGCTGCCAGAAATAAAATAAAAGTTAGGACCCTTGATTTTTTTCTTTTGTTCTTTTTTGTTTATTTAATTGTTATTATATATATCTTTTTGTTTTCATTTTGTGATTTTTCATTTTTTATTATTTTATTATTTTTTTAAGAGATTTATTAGT
>JASKGM010089086.1:0-13628 GCA_034509205.1 Ceratonia siliqua | reverse complement strand
ACTTTATTGAGAATCGATCAAAACTAGATCACATGTGGGTTCAATTTGCAATCCTAGATAAAAGCAACTACTCCATCACTAGAGTTATACTCAACATATTCAGAAGAGGGAAATACATCAGAGTTAATAATAGCATAGATGATAAAGAGGAAAAAAGAAAAACTATAGAGCCTTTGTTCCTTTCTCTTTACTTCTCCAACCATAAAGTTCCTCTGTCAAAATGCCTCTCCAACAATGTTCTTCTATCTCCAGGTCAAAAAGTCCTTCTTTATTTTTTTCAGCCTATTTAAATGACTCAGCCCTCTTGGCACTGCGGCTCTAGAATACAGCACTACGGCTTGGGTGTTGGAAAACAAATATCCTAAAATTTAGCCGCAGCGCCACGACTCAGGGATATGGGCGTTGCGGCCCAAGTTCTCTAACTTGCTTGTACTTATTTCCTTTTGGGCACCGCAGCGTGCTATGATGGAGGCCGCGGCGCCATGCTCTTTGACTTGGCTTTCATGTTTTCCACACATTTTTCTGACACTGCAGCTTCATTCCTTTGCGCTGCACCGCAGAGCTTTGTTACTTTATACTTAGAATTTCTCTTTCTTTTCCTTGCATTACTTCTAACTCATCTATTTTGAAAACAATAAAGAAAAACTCAATTAATCTGCTTCAAATGTAACAAAACACAGCTCATATATCTGCTTGGGGTGTTAATTATATTGCTCAATTATGCTGTTATCAGATTACATCAGCTAAATTTCAGGAAGCTTGGCGTCGCAGTGCCTAAGTGAAGAATGCAACAATAAGTACCAAGGCTTGGCGTCGCGGTGCCCATGAGCTGATTTACATAAATAATAGCAAATACATCAGAAAAAATGGGACTTTTTGGACTAAGGGAAGAGCAGCTAAGTTTGGAGACAAGGTGTTATGGCTACATGGGAGTTCTCTGACTTGCTTGTACTTATTTCCTTTTGGGCACCGCAGCGCCATGCTCTTTGACTTGACTTTCATGTTTTCCTCACATTTTTCTGAAGCTACAGCATCATTCCTCTGCACTGCACCACGGAGCTTTGTTACTTTATACTTAGAATTTCTCTTTCTTTTCCTTACATTACTTCCAACTCGTCTATTTTGAAAACAATAAAGAAAAACTCAATTAATCTGCTTCAAATGTAACAAAACACAGCTCATATATCTGCTTGGGGTGTTAATTATATTGCTCAATTATGCCGTTATCAGATTACATCAACTAAATTTCAGGAAGCTTGGCGTCGCAGTGCCTAAGTAAAGAATGCAACAATAAGTACCAAGGCTTGGCGTCGTGGTGCCCATGAGCTGATACATAAATAATAGCAGATACATCAAAAAAAATGGGACTTTTTGGACTGAGGGAAAAGCAGCTAAGTTTGGAGACAAGGTGTTACGACTACATGGGAGTTCTCAGAGACAAGAAGCTAAGAGTTCACAATTTTTGGACCATAAACTATTTTTATCTCTCATTCTCTTAATCATTTCCTCTTGGAATTTTTGATGTTGCCTATAACATTGACTTGTGTTTCTACAACTTCTTTAATGGAGTAATTTTTCATCTGGGATTGCAATTGAAACCCAAATGAAGTTTAACTTGATTTTCTACTCATTAATCTCAATTAATCATCATTTGATTGTTCTCTTTATCTGTGCTTAATGCTTTTGATTGATTAGCCATTAATTAGATTGAATTTGGGAACCCTAGAGATTTTGAGAAAAAGATTTTAGGGTTTTGCCTTGGGTAGAGAGACATGTGATCATTGAACGGAAGCCTTGAGTTTGGGCATGATAGGAATATAAGAGCACAACACATGCAGCTATAAGGGGATTGAACTTAATGAGTTCTTAAATTAGAAATTACTCATAAGAATATAGGATAACTCTAACTTCGAGTATTTCCATTGACTCTTGGGAAAGGTAATTAGATGCTTTAAGACCGTAGTTGGCAAACAAGTTAATTAATTGAGTGAGTAAGGAATAAATTAGTTCTTATGAAGCTTGGGGGAAGATTGTAGTCATAGGCTTGTCAAACTTAGTGATATTCATCTTTTAGCTCATTGCTTTGAATTTATTGTTAGTGTATTTTTCTTAATTTATTTATTTGCAAGTGGTTAGTTTGATTAAGTTAAGGAGGATAATTTTGATACTTAAGAGTTTAGTACCAATTCCTTGTGGGACAATACTCTATTAACCCTTTATTACTTGTTAAATGATAGCATGCACTTGCCTTTGCAAAATCTTATAACATTGTTTGCTGATAGCAATATTGGCCCTTTAATGATGTGACAAAGCTTGCCTTGACTATGTTGAGACAGCAAAAGAAGGTTCACAGGAGTGTTTCCAAACCAGCTATTAGATCATTCTCTTCAAATCAGGGGAGTGATTCTAATTCTAAGCCATTTTCATCTAAGCCTACTAGTGATAAGTCTACTTCAAAGGTTGACAAACAAGCTAGTTTTTCTAATGCTAGCTCAGAGAAGTGCTTCAAATGCCCAAGGCTTTAGACATATTTCTTCAAAATGCCAAAATCACAGGATTGTCACTTTGATTGAGGAAGAAAATGAAGAGTATGAAGAAGACATTGGAGAGCTAGATTTTGATGAAGATGTGGTGTATGCATGGAGGAGAAATGTTTGTGACCCAAAAGAGTTTGAATATAATTCCAAAGGAAGAGAACGATGAGTGGCTACATGATAACAATTTTCATACAAGATGCACTTCTCATGGTAAGGCCTGTGATTTAGTCATTGATGGGATAATTATGTTAATGGTAGCAAAAAAGATGATACAAAAATTGGATCCTAAAACTAAAGAACATCCTAGATCTTATAAAATCTAATGGATTCACAAAGAAAATGAGGTTAGGTTAAGTAAAAGATGCTTAGCTCCATTTTCTATTGGAAAAAATCATCATGACGAAGTCTGATGTGATGTAGCTCCTATGGATGTTTGTCATTTACTTTTGGGGTAAACCATGGCAGTATGATAGAAAAGCAATCCATGATGGTTTCAAAAATACTTATTCCTTTGTAGAAGATGGTGTTAGAATGTTTTTAGCTTCATTAAAACTATAATGTAATTTTAGACCTTCTAAAAGAAAAGGAAACACCTTGTTATCTAGTAGTTTGATGGAAAAGGAGTTGTTGGAAATTAGGGAACTATATGCCCTTGTTCTTTTGCAAGAATCAAATTCTGATTTGACAAAGTTGAATCCTCTAGTTCACCTCTCTTGGAAGAGTTTTTAGATGTTGTTTTGGATGAAGTACCTCATGGTCAGAACCAATGAGAGATATTCAGTACCACATTGGTTTGATTCCAAGTTCTTTTCTTCCTAACAAAGCAGCTTATGCTATGAATCCAAAAGAACATGAAGAATTGGAGAGGCAAGTGGAGGAATTATTGACAAAGGGGTTGATAAGAGAAAGTATAAGTCCCTATGCTATTGCAACTCTATTGGTGCCTAAAAAGGATGATTATTGGCATATGTGCATGATAGTTAAGCTATCAATCCAAATTACCATCAAATAGAGGTTTCCTCTTCCTAGACTTGATGGTTTACTTGATTAATTATATGGTGGCGTTGTCTTTTCCAAAATTGATCTTCATAGTGGCTATCATCAAATTAGATGAGATTAGGAAATGAATGGAAAATAGCCTTTAAAACAAGAGATGGTTTCTACGAGTGGCTGGTTATGCCAGTTGGAATTTCTAATGCACCTAGCACATTTATGTGTCTTATTACTCATATCTTTAAGACATTTGTGGTGAAATTTTTTGTTATTTATTTTGATGATATTCTTGTTTATAGTAAGTCAGATTCATAGCACTTGATGCATTTGTAACAAGATTTCTAGGTTTTGAGGGAGTAAAAGCTTTACGCTAATTTGAAGAAGTGTCATCTCTTTACAAATAGCATTGTATTCTTGGGCTATATTATATCCTCTACAGGAATTGAAGTGGGTCCTAGCAAGATTGAAGCCATTGCTAGTTGGCCAATTCTTAAATCAATTCAGGATGTTAGAACCTTTCATGGCCTTGTATCATCTTACAAAACGTTTATTAAAGGGTTCAACACTATAGTTTCTCCAATTACTGAATGCTTGAAGGGAAAATCATTTCAATGGACTGAGGTAAGAAAAAAGAAGTTTTGAATTGATCAAGAAGAAGATGATGGAAGCTTCTTTTCTTATACTTCCAGATTTTTTGAAAGTTTTTGAGGTTGAATATGATGCTTCAAATGTGGGGATTAGTGCTGTTCTAAGCCAAAAGGGTAGACCAATTACATTCTTTAGTGAGAAGTTAAATGACGCTAAAAGAAGATACTCAACTTATGATAAAGAGTTTTATGCAATTATTAGAGCTATAAACCATTGGAGTTAGTACGTGTTTCCAAAATAATTTGTTCTTTATTCTGATCATGAAGCATTGAAGTACTTGAATTCGCAACACAAACTTAATAATTGTCGAAAAGCTTAACAAAGTTACTGATGCTTTGAGTAGGAGGCATTGCTTTATTAACACAATGAAATCAAAGGTGTTAGGGGTTTGAAGTCATCAAGGAGTTGTATTTAAATGATATAGATTTTAGAACAATTTGGGAGTCTTGCTCTAAGGGCTCCAAGAATCATTTCCTTTTGCATGATGGATTTCTTTTCAAAGATAGTAGGTTGTGCATTCCTATTTGTTCTTTGTGTGATGAAATAATTAAAGAAGCTCATGGAGGTAGACCTGTTGGTCACTTTGGTAGAAATAAAACTTTGATTCTTGTGCAAGAAAATTTTTACTAGCCAAACTCACTCATGATGTCATGGGAATTGTGGAGAGGTATGCTGTTTGTTGCAAAACTAAGAGTTATTGGCAGAATACTGGGCTTTATATTCTACTTCCAGTACCATATGCTCTTTGGGAGGATGCTAATATGGATTTTCGTATGAGTTTTCCTTGCACTCAAAGGAGCAAGGATTCAATTATGGTGGTTGTTGATCATTTTTGTAAAATGGCTTACTTTGTTCCTTGCAATAAAATTGCTAATGCTTCTCTTGTTTATGATCTTTATTTTAAGGAGATTATAAAGGTTCATGGAATTACTAAGTCAATTACTTCGTATTGAGACTTAAAATTCATGAGCCATTTTTGGAAGACTTTGTGGAGGAATTTGGGCACTAAGTTGCAATTTAGTACTACATGACATCCCTTAATCAATGGACTAACAGAGGTTGTCAATAGAACCTTGGGAAATCTTTTGAGAAGCTTCGTTAAAAAGAACATTACGTAGATATATTTGTTTTCATCACATGCTGAATTTTGTTATAACAGATCTAATAGCAAAACTATTGGTTAAGGCTGTGCAAATAGGCTATTTAACCCTACAAATCGCCCGAACTAATCCAACCCAATGGTGAAATCTAACCTAACCAGTGGAAAACACGGTTTAGTTTAGCTAAAAATTAAACTAGAGGGCATATGACAGTTTGATCAGTAGTTATGATTACCTTAACCGTCGGTTTGGCTGAACCGAACCGTATCTATAATAATATATTAATATATATGTTTTTAATTATTTTTAGTTTTATAATATGTATATATAATTATAAAATATTAAATTAGTCTACAGAATCACAAATTTAGTCATTAAAGATTTAAAGTTAAAAACTTTAAACTTAAAAATCAAAAATCAAAATAAAACTCCAAAAGTACCAAAACAAAATCAAAAATCATTCAAGTACAAAAATTCAAAATACTCGAACAGTCAAACAAAACCCCTCTGAGTACTTGAGTTAGAAGACATCGTCATTTGTCTATCTTGCTTCCAACCACTGCCAGTCGCTGTCTATGCAGAACTCGCCTTTAGCCTTTCACCAATTACTATCAAGTTGATTGTAGCCGTTGATTTGATCGATTGCAACCATTACAATCTTCAGGTAAGGAAGGAAATTTAGGGTTCTTCTTTGTTGTTCTAAACATCTAATTTAGGGGTCCTTTTAATTAATGCTCACTCCAACAGGCAACAATAGAGTACAAAGTCATACTTTGCAGTTGAGGAAAATTAGGTTAGTAAGGTGTACCTCACAGGACATTATAACATGTTTGGTTTCTGACTTTCTATGTTATGCATTTTCATTTATTTTTTCTTATTCTGATAGCAAGATGTGTAGAAGATGAATGAGAAATGAAAGGTGTAAATGTAATTGGTTTGTTATATATTTGAAATATAACTAGGAATTGGAGTTGGTTGATTAAAGTTTAAGAGCTAGCTAGGTTGTGTTACTGCAAATTTATATAGTGGCTACTGGATAGGTTGAGTGTACTTGAATGCCCTATTTTTAACTTCTATTTTCCTCCCATATTTTCTTCTTCAATTTCTGGAAGTAGACCTCCTATATTACACTATTTATGCATTCCATGATTTGCATATATAGAAAGGCCTGGAAGGATGCCTGGATATAGGCCTCTTCTTATAAAATTATGCACTTATGCATTCAAAAAATTATTTAAATTTTAACTTTGAAGTATTGGTTTGGCTAGCAATGCTATATATAATATATATTCTTTTTTTAATAAAATGATTTATTTTAAGCATTAAAATAATACAATGACTATATATTTAATAATTATTCGTTCAAAATAATATAATTGCAATCATCATAGAATTTTGGAAATTTGTTAATATTTTTTATTGTCTTAATAGCAAAGCATTGGGTAATCAAGATCCCTCCTTGGAGGCATTCATTCTTTAGCTAATTGACGTACTTTTAAAGAGTGTTCTACAGTTCTCTAAATATCTCTTTGAAGGAAGTTTAAACCAATTCAAAGACAATTGGAGAAGTTCTCTGAGTATCCCTTACATTTCAATTTTTTTAAAAGAAAATGTTGAAAGAAACTTTAGTTTTGTCCATGACATTCATGATATCTCAAGTCTTATCTTTGTTCTTACTATTGCATGCATATTGTTTTCTGTAAGTTCTTTTTTTTGAATGCCTTCCCTAATGATTGGAGGCCAATAAGTGACGGTTTTAAATACCGTTTGTTATAATCCTTTCTTCCTACTGTTTGAATGATAATTCTTGTAATAAATTCCATTTATTTATTCAATAATATGGTTAATATGATAGCTACCAACTTGATCAGATTCTAACCTTGATAATTTGTGTTCATGTGGTTGAATTATTGTAGGATTGATATTGATAAATTTTTTTTTCATGTGGTTGAATTAATATATGTTCACTAAGTTGCAAGTTTTAAGTTATAATCAAATTAAGGAAGAGTTTGGTATATGGTAATTTTAAATTCCCAATTATAACTGATAGTTGATACTATCATACTATGGCATCAAATATTTATGCAGAACATGCATGTTTAGTATGATAATTACAAATTATTCAAGAATTCTCTGTTAAAATCATAACATTTTTTTTTTATCATTGTAATGCCCAAATTTCAACTAAAAACTACAACTAAAAAAAAATTGATGATGAATGAGGGCCAAAATTTAAATAACACAAACTTTAAGGGCCAAGTGGCAAATTAATAACTTTAAAGAATTTGCAAAAAGATCCCTTCACCCTTTAAATTCTACAAAAGGAAACCCTTCCTTTCCCCCTCCTGAAAACTATGCTGCCACTACCTCAAATATATCTCTCTCTCCCTCTCATGATCTCCTCCTCTGTTCAACAGTAGCCTATCACCCAACCACCATCACCATTGCTTCGCTGCCCTGCTGCCCAGTCATCGACGATCTCTTCCGTCCACGAGCCACTGTTTTCCCCTCCGTCGTGTGTAGCATTGTGGGCTAATTTGGGGGATTTTGGTGGCTGTAAATTTAGGGATTTTAACACCATTTCTCTATAGTAAGTAAGCCATTCACCATTCTCCTACTTAAATCAAGCAATGGCTGTACATCAGTTTTAAAATGGTGAATTCTAATGCTAGTTGGCCTTAATGGGGTGTTGGGAATTTTGTTAGAATTATGGATTGTGCAGGAGAAATTTATACCATCTGAATTTATAGAATTGTGGAATCTTGAAGCATTTTTTTTCTAGTATATAAACTCATAGTGACAAATCACAATTAAGGAGATTCTTTGAAATACTTGGCAAAGAGAAACTATAATGACATCTTCATTTTTGTGGGTGAACTACAAAAATAATTACTACTATGAATGGAGATATCAGTTTCAACATATTCATGAAAGTTATGTTTATTTTCTGAAAATTCCTTCAATAACCCTTGTTCTTATATGTTCAATGTCAACTCTTTATTAAGTTAACTTAGTAATCGAGTAAATGGAATTCTTTGAGTCTTTTCCTTTCTGAACCTTATTCTGTAGAGTGATGATGATTAGAAAATAAATTCAAATAATCAAATTTTAGTGTGGACAAGTGCTGAAGTTAGTAAGTCTAATACATCATGGTGTACTGGCTATATAGGGGCATTGGAAACAACCCCTTCAAGCTTATATCAGTAGCGAAAGAAGGTTGGATTTGCACTAAGTATCGGATTACAAACCAAACTATGAGTGGATTCTTACTTGTCTCTGAACACCTGAATCGTGAAATTTTACTTTGTGGTTCAACGATACTTTTGAATATGAATTGGAAGCGGTTGAGTAAAGTGATATATATATATATATATATATATATATATATGTATATATTTATTTATTTATTTATTTATTTATTTGTGAAATTATTACTCTATTCTTAAGTATGAACTGTTTTCTCATAGTGATTATGGGAAAGCAGGAATTGTATGAGATTTATGAAATTGATTTAGAACCGTATTCTAGGATCCGTAGTAGAGTGGTATAGAACCACTAGGTGCACCTAAGTCATAAACTTTATCAGTTGAGGGTAGTTCCTAATAAAAGGTACTTCTGTCAGTGAGTGCAGTTCCTGGCAGAAGATTGAGTTTGATTATGAATGGTTTCCTCTGGAAGAGAATGCTCCAGGAGGAAACAGGAAATTTAATATTTCCCTTTAGTGAGTGCAGTTCCCAAAGGTGAGAATTGGGTTGCCTTCTAGTTGAGTTTTATCTTCTGGAGTGAGAATACTGTTTTTCAGTTCGGGTTCTCCCCTTGAATTGTTATGGATCTTAGGAATTTATAATTTTTTTTAAGTACTTCTAGACATAACTACTCTTTGAACTTCATATTGTTAAATATTATTATAATATGATTGTGAAATACAAATTATTTTATTTCCCAGATGTAAGGTGCATTAGGTGCATATCATATTAAAATTATCTCATTAAGTACTGAAACGAGGTTCTCACATGGTTTTTACGAAAATAGCACCTTACACATAGGGGTTCATGTATCTATTAGTAAGTCTGTTCTTCATTTACTAAGTCAATGGACTCACCCATCAAATTTTAACATTTTTCAAATTAGGTCACTGGTGATTATTCTTCAGCTTCGCCTGTTCCCTTTGAACCCACTGATTGAATTGGTAGGCAATACTCTGAGTAATAGCGGAGTATATTGGTGAAATGTGGACATTGTTGGATAGGTTGATTTCTTTTGCATTTTTGAATAAAGGTCGTAGTTTGTAATAATGTTAATTGCATAAAATATATGTAATTAGTAGATATAGTCCAGGTTAAACCCATTTATTGTTTTTTGTCTAAGCCACTGAGACTTCTGATTTATGGTAGACCTATCCACCTTGTTTTAAAGAGATTTGCACCCTGGGATAGTCCATAATTCAGGGGAGACTCTGCCAAAATTTTTATTAAAATTTTGACTTAGAATTTTTATGTTAACGCATGATTTACTTTTATAATTAAATTCATAATCGAGTTTTAATTATATTAGTTGCATAAGTTTTCTAGGCTGGTAAGTTATTACCTAGATCGTAATTTTCCTACGCTGGTCACATGTCCTAAATTGAGGCGTGACAATCATTCTCAATTTCTCATACTCTCTCTACTACTGTAAAATTATTAGTAAATTAGAAAACTCATAAAGAAATTCGAATAATCATATAGCTATGTCTCCTCATATTATTATTCCTTTAAGGTTGTATATTTTCTAATTTATAGTTTTATGTTTAGACATTAAAGATGGTTACTGGCACTGTTGGCACTCAAAGTGGAATGGGGAGTTCTTCAACTCCTCCATTGACCAGTGCTAGTCAAGATGAATATGCACCAGCTCTAGAGGCTAGGACTGATGTGAATGAACATCCTAGCCCTGAACAAGCGGAAGATGCACATGAGGTAAGATGGAAAAGGAAACCTAGTAGATCTCCTTCTTTCATTTGGCAGCATTTTACTAAGGATACTGAACATGGGAGGGCTTCTTGTAATCATTGTGGTAGATCATATGCATGCAATAGTAAGACACATGGTACTTCTACCTTGAAATATCATACTGAAGTGTCTGTAAAAAATCCACATAGGGAAAGTAAGAACCATAAAACACTGGGACCGTTTAGAAAACATGAGGTGAAGGTGATGAAAAGGCAAAAGTAGGAATTGTGGAGTTCAATCAAGAGACTTCTAAGGCTGCTCTGTGTAGAATGATTATCAAAAGCGAGTTACTCTTTAAGTTTGTTGAAAATGATGGATTTAAGGACTTTGTAGGGGTTACTCAACCCCAATTTCAAATCCCTTCCCCCTCCACTGTAGTTAAGAATGTTATGGCTTTATTCACTAATGAGAAAGAGAAGTTGAAGAACACCTTATCAACTGCATATCAGAGGGTCTGTCTAACCACTGATACATGGACATCTATTCAATTTTGAATTATATGTGTGTGACGATCCACTACATAGATGCTGATTGGGAGTTGCATAAGAAAATTTTGTCTTTTTCTCTTGTTGATGACCATAAGGGTGATACAATAGGGAAGCAATTAGAGAGATGCATCAAAGACTGGTGTATTACACATATTGGCACTGTCACAGTTGATAATGCTAGCTCAAACAGTATTGCACTTTCTTATTTAATAAGGAGGGTTAATGATTGGAATGGCACATTGTTAAGAGGGCGATACATACATTTAAGGTGTTGTACATATATACTCAATCTTATTGTGAATGATGGATTAAAAGAAATAGATGTATTAATAAAAAAATTAGGGTTGCTTGTAAATATGTTAGATCATCTCCTCAAAAAATAGCAATGTTTAGAAGAATGGAAGATGAGGCAAAGATAACTAGTCAAGTAGGGATTTACCTAGATGTGCCCACTAGGTAGAATTCAACATATTTAATGTTGGATGCATCTAAAAAGTTTGAAAAATCTTTTGCATGCCTTGAAGATGATGATGGGAATTATTATAATTATTTTGTTGTTGAGGAGGGCCTCCCAGTGCAAAAGATTAGGGGAGGGCTCAGTTTTTTACGCAATTTTTGAAGGTTTTTTATGATGCAACTCATTCATCTTCTGGTTCTTTACATGTCACTTCAAATAAGTTTTTTCAAACATTGATTAACATTGCAAATAATTTAGATGATTGGAGGACTAGTAATGATGTGATTTTGATAAGTATGGCAGAGAGCATGAAAGCTAAGTTTGATAAATATTGAGATGCTAGTAATAAGGTAAAATGTTTGAAATTTTGCTTACCTATTATCTATGGCAATGAGGTGTTGAAAGAAGTATTTCAAAAAGTAGGCAACTTATTGCAAGAGCTACTTGAAACTTACAAGCTACAATTTCATATTCCTCTTTATGCGGGTGAATATACTTCTCCATTGAATTCTTCTTCACAGAATGACGATCATGGTAAAAAGAAAAGTACTAGAGATAAGTTTACGTTGATAGTGATGGAAGACTAGATTGAAGTTAAGAAGAATGAATTAACACATACTTGGAGGATGAAGAAGAGGATGATGTAGAAGGGTTTGACATTCTTAAGTGGTGGAAGGGGAAGATGTTGAAGTATCATGTGCTATCTTGCATAGCTTGAGATATCTTGGCCATACTAGTTTCTACAGTGTCATCTGAGTCTGCTTTCAGCATTGGGGGTCAAATTCTTGACCCATTTTGTAGCTCACTTAGCCCTACTACTATGGAGGCTTTGATTTGTACACAAAATTGGTTGAGATCACCCAAAAAAGATATTTATCTTCGTAGGTAAATGGATGAAATCCAATGTATCGAATCAAGTAAATTTCTTTCTCATGCATTTACGATTGAAAGCTTTAACTTATATAATTTAAATAAAATAGAAGCTTAACTTAGTTATTTTTTGTGTTGTTTTCTGCTTATTGTTAATTGTTGAACTAGATTTGTCAAATTAGACAAATCTAACTACAACTTAAGTGGGGAAGCACTGAAGCAGGATAACATATAGATTGTTGAGGATATCTATCAAAGATTCAGGATCTCATAATGTCTTCAAATGTTGTATTTTTGCTTTACCTTTATGGCACTTTTTTGTAAATGGATATGGATATTGGATATAATACAACCTTGGATTATTTCCTATTTACTTTATATTTTGCAATTTTGCAATTTTACAATTATTCTTTAACATGTTTTAAAATTCAAATGATAAAACACTTTGTACTGTGTAGTCCACCAAATTAAACAGGAAGGTTCTTGGCATTTGGCAAAAGGAAGTATTGACTATTAAGTAACCAAGCAAGTTCTTGCAGGTAACTAATCAGGTAAGTTAGTATTGCGACATTGGAACCCCTTGAGAAATAACTTCAATGGAAATCTTCCTTATTCCATTTCTGCCATGGTTTCCCTCAATTATCTGTAAGTTACTAAGTTTCTTTTCTAAGTATATGATATTATTTCATAACATTCAATTTGGTTATATATTGGAGCCACTCTTATATTGTATTTGTATGTGATTTTTAGGAATGTAAGCCCTAATATGCTCACCCTAGTTGAGAATCTAGACCATTTAGAAGCATTTTATAAGGGACTAACCACTTAGGCTAGATGGGTTTATCAGTGTTCAATGTTAATCCTACCAAAACCAAAGTCTTCTTTCAGAGCATTTCTCCAAATCATTATGAGTCAGTAAATCTTCCATGAATAAAGTAATTCCATTGAATAGGATTAACTTCTATAGTTGTGCATTTTTAGAAGGAAGTAAATTAACTGTCATGTCATGGTAATTGGTAAATGCTTGGCATATGATGTATTGATGTAGGGTCAATATGTGGGTAGTTTTATAAGCATAAAGTAAATCCATTGAATAGGATTAACTTTTATAGTTGTGCATTTTTAGAAGGAAGTAAAGTAACAGTCATGTCATGGTAATTGGTAAATGCTTGGTATATGATGTATGTGGGTAGTTTTGGAATGATGTTGGACTGAAATTACAATTGTGGTAACTCTGGTTTGGGAATAAGTATTCTTATTAATTGATGTAAACACTAGATTTTGTCCTTAAAAATAAAAAAATAAAAAAATAAATAATAAATAAAAATAAATAGAAAATATATGGTAACAATAAAAAAAATTAATTGAAAAAAATAATAATAAAAAAAAAGGGGAAAAACTAAAAAAAAAAAGGGAGAAAAACTGAAATCAGAAAAGAAAAAAATAAAGCCCAAAAATTCTTTTTGGCAACCCAACCCACAAGAAAAAAAAAACGATCCAGCCCAAACCGGAGCCCATACCCCACACTCAGCCCAACCCTTCCA
>JASKGM010089064.1:0-13632 GCA_034509205.1 Ceratonia siliqua | reverse complement strand
TCTACCACTGAGGCGCTGATACCATTTCACGAGACTGGGGGCCGGGTATAACCTGGGAGCTGGTATGTGATAAAAACGCTAATATAATATAAAATAATAATAATAAATGATCTTTAATAATAAAATATTAAATACAAAAAAATATTAAAAAAAAGTGAAATGAGAGATATAAAAATAAGATTATTGTTTGTAATTAATTTTTCTTTTTAATTTTAAAAAATTACAATGTTATTCCTAATACTTTTTATGGAGATTTGGATCTAATCATGTTAGCATAACTAATATGTTAACATTGTGAACATATAATTATTTTTAGATGATCATGATGTGTATTTATTTTGTATATATATATAAACAAAATTTAATTATATTTATATATAAACAAAACAAAATCAATCATGCATTATCATTCAAAAGTAAATGGAGCATCACAATTTTGCTATACATTTTCTTACTTGTGCTCCTAGTGGAGCGAAGTTCTTTTATTATTTTATCTATCATATTCTATTAAATTTTCATTTTTTCATTTGCTTTCAGGTCACACATGGACTATAAGAATTTTTGGTAGAGAAAAGGAAGAAGATTGTATCCTCTGGGTTTTCTGTATTAAGTGGGTCTCATAAAAGTGTATCACAGTTTGCTAGAGACAATAAGGTATTTTTTTAATTTCGTCCTAACTGTTGTCTTGTCAAAAACAAGGCAACTCAAGCCATCCTCCTCAAGGGAAACATTAGAGATGGATGTTTTTGACAAACTTCATACCATTACTCAACCAATTTCATAAGTTCAAAGTCCTCTGGTGTCTTTAGCACGGGCCTCAAAAATTCAAGTTCCTCTAAATCCAGTTTATCAATGTCAATTCCCAACTTAAATGATACAAATCAAGTCACAACAGCTGCTCTAACTCCCAGTTCTACTAGTCCTACCAAGTTCAATTGTCTTTCTATTTGTAATAACTCTGGTTTTCAAATTGGTTCCAATCATACAAAATCTAGTCAATTTCATAAGTGGCATTGTAGGCTTGGCCACCCCTCAATTAAAGTGGTTAGCCAGGTTCTTAAAAGTTGTAATATACTTGCAATTAATAAAGATGCCACTTTGTTTTGTAGCTCTTGTTGTTCGGGCAAAATTCACAATCTACTCTATCATTCTTTTACTTTTGTTTATGATAAGCCTCTACAGTTGATATATACAGATTTGTGGGGACCCTTCTCCATTTGTTCATCTGCTAGTTTTTGGTAATATATCAGTTTTGTATATGCCTTTTCAAAATTCACATGGATTTACATGCTTAAGTCTAATTCTGAAGCTTTCTCTACCTTTAAATATTTCAAAAGTCTTATGGAAAATCAACTTGACACTAAGATCAAAATGTTACAATCTGATGAGGGTGGTGAGTTCAGAAACTTTATTCCATTCTTGATTGAGAATGGCATTGTCCATCACATCTCATGCTCCCATTCACATCAACAGAATGACACTGTAGAGAGACATCACAAAACCATTGTGGAACATGGGCTGGCACTTCTAGCTCAAGCATCCTTGCCCTTACATTTTTGGGATATTGCATTTAAAACCTCTGCATTCTTGGTTGATAGATTACCTACACCTGTGTTAGCTAATATTTCACCTCCTTTGGAGAAATTGTTCCATATCAAACCTAACTACTACTCTCTCAAGGTCTTTGGATGTGCCTGTTATCCAAACCTCAGGCCTTTTAACAAGCATACAATGCAATTGAGGTCCAATAAATGTACTTTCATGGGTTATAGTGACAATTACAAGGGGTTTAGGTGTATGGATCCTTCAGGGAAAGTATTTTGGTCCAGAAATGTAATATTTGACGAGGATACCTGTCCTTTTGAGAATCACAAGTCTCAATCTTAGACTTAATCTCATGAATTACAAAAGTTTTATCAACCAACCTCTACACCTATAGTTCAATCAGTACCACAAGTTGAATACTGTAATGGTTCTACAGATTCTTTGCCTTCACCAATAATGAGTCTAAGTAATATTGAGCCACCAGAACTAACTGTAAGAACTATTAATGATGAATATGTATCTGCTTCCATGAGTGTTCCAGAACCAACTTTTAATCCAATATACTTAGCTTCACTTCAAGAAGTTCAACCAGCATCATCACTTCTTGGTTATCACCCTATGACTACAAGAGCCAAGGCTGACACATTCAAACCTAGGGTCTTCCTAACTCACATAGAACCACACTCAGTCATTGAAGCTTTATCACAGCCTCACTGGAAGCAAGCTATGAATGCTGAGTACCAGGCATTGATAAGTAACCAAACCTTTTCATTGGTACACTTGCCTGCTAGGAGAAAGGCCATAGGTTGTAAGTGTATTTTTAAAATAAAAGAAAATTCAAATGAGACTATTCAAAGGTACAAGGCAAGGCTTGTAGCCAAAGGATTTCATCAGATGGGAGGTTTTGATTTTAAAAAAACTTTTGGTCTTGTTGTCAAACCTATCACTATCAGAATTGTTCTTACTCTTGCTGTCATAATAGGCTGGAAAGTTCATCATTTAAATGTAAACAATGTATTCCTTAATTGAGTGCTTGAAGAGGAAGTGTACATGGTTCAACCTCCAGGCTTTGAGAGCAATGAAGATCCCAGACTAGTGTGTAAACTATATAAAGCCTTATATGGTCTTAAACAAGCCCCAAGGGCTTGGTTTGAAAGACTTGTTGCTGCTATTTACTCATTGGGGTTCTACTCAGCTAAGAGTGATCACTCATTAGTTATATAGATTGGGACTGACAGCACTATATATTTTTTAGTATATGTTGATGATATTCTAGTCATTGGAAGCAAAGAGGAGGAAGTGCAGTCTTTAATTAGAAAGCTCAATCATCAATTTACTTTGAAATACTTGGGACTGGTTGATTACTTGCTTGGTATTCAAGTGAAGTCAGTTCCCAATGGTGTACACTTGCCTCAAACTAAATACATTATCGATTTACTGCATAGGGCAAAAAATGCAACATGCTCGACCAATGGGCACACCTATGATAGCTGATTTAAAACTCACATATACTGGCAGTGAAATGATGTCAGATCCTCAGTTGTTTAGATCAGTTGCTGGGGCTTTACAATATATCACAGTTACTAGACCTGAGATATCATATTCAGTTGATAAAATATGTCAATACATGAGCAAACCTACTGAGTTGCACTGGAAAGCTGTGAAGAGAATATTGAGATATCTAAGTGAAACCTTAACTCATGGCTTACTTATACAAAGAGCTACGAATCTAGAAATTGTAGGGTTTTGTTATGCTAATTGGGCTTCAGACTTAGAGGATAGGATGTCTATTTATGGCTACTGTATGTATATTGGTGGCAACTTGGTGTCTTGATCTTCAAAGAAACAAACAACAATCTCCAGATCCAGTACAGAAGCTGAATAGAGGAGTTTGGCTAGCCTAGTAGCTTAAATAACTTGGATTCAATCTCTACTATCAAAATTGAAGGTTACAACAATAAATGTACCATTGGTTTTGTGTGACAACCAGAGTACTGTGTTACTCGCTGCTAATCCCATTTTGCACTCAAGGACAAAGCACTAGTTAGATATCTACTTTGTCAGGGAAAGTAGATATCAAAATGTAGGTATACTTGCCAAGGCTATGTCAAGTTCTAATTTTGCTTACATGAGAACTAGGCTAAGAGTGGTGGATTATGGTTCTCTAATACCACATTCATAGTCAAATAAGCATCTGAAGCAGGTAAATAGTAACTCTTATGGTTTAAGGGAACATGTTGAGTCACAACACAATAAGCACTCAGTCAAATAAGTATCTGAAGCAAGTGGAAAGTAACTCCTTTGTTTTAATGGAAGATGTTAAGGGTCAAATCCCCTCTGTTTTAAGGGAAGATGTTGAGGATCCTCTGTTTTAACGGTAGATGTTGGGGATCCTGGTGACTTGGCATTGATTTAGTTACCTGGCTTTGCTTAGCATTATCATTTGTTAGTTTGACAGCTGGCACTTTTTGTTATGGGTTGTAGTTTCATTTCTACATGCATTTTCTGGTTGTATTTTCACTACATAACTCTTGTATGAGTTTTTCATGAATAAGATGGGTTTTCATTTTTGGTTGCATAAACTCTTGAGTCTTCCCTTTCCAGAAACTTAGCAATTTTTAACAAATTACAATGTTATTCCTAACACTTTTTATGGAGATTTGAATCTAATTATGTTAGCATGACTAATATGTTAACATTGTGATCATACAATTATTTTTAAATGATCACGATATGTATTTATTTTATTTACATATAAATAAAATTTAATTATATTTATATATAAATAAAACAAAATCAATCACCCATAATCATTGGAACGTAAACGGAGTATCACGATTTTGTTATACATTTTCTTACTTGTGCTTGTCACAACGTAATGGATGGCCGAAATACAGAGATTTTGTGAAAAATGGATTCGCCACCAAATAATTAGGAGGATAATTGAAATCCTCTAAAAAAACCAAAAACTGGCTTTTGAAATCAGAGGAAAGGTTCGGGAGTCGAATTACGAGTGAGGAAAGTGTTAGACACCTCACAGTGTCCAACCCTAATAATTGTTACCCTTAATTATTTGTGCTTTGCTTTTATTATGTTTTAATTATTTTCATTATCACTTTTATTAATGCAATATGAAAAAAATGAGATAAAAAATTAGACCTGACTTCTTGTGTAAAGCCTTCATACCCCAATAGGGATCAAGGTTCACGTAATTCGATATAATTTTGATGATTTTTCTAAGACGAATATATGATCTTAACCCTAAGGCAAATGATATTTTGGTTTGTCTAGGGCGGATATACGATCTCAATCCTAAGTCAAATGGTATTTTGATTTGATAAAAAAATGTGGGAGAATAAATCTCCACACAAAATCTTTATGGGGTTAGAATAGTGTAGAAGGACGAACCTCCACCCAAAGCCTAAGGATGAAAAGACAATACAGAAGAATGAATCTCCATGTACAACTTAAGACAATATGAGAAATTAATTTTTCATATATTGTTTATGAAGAATTAGGTCGATAGGGAAAATAAATTTTTACATATAGCCTAACCCTTATAGGAGAACAATTCTCCATATAATGTATAGTAGGGAAGGGTGATTCTTAGAATTATCACTAGTAAAAGAAGATCATAGTTTATTTCCATTTTAATTTTGACTTTCAAAAATTTTGGGGTTAAAATATAATTCTTAAAAACGTAAGGTAAGCATGAAATTGATGAAAATGTTGGGCCAAAATATTATTTCTAAAAGTATTGGTGTAAAATTTAATTTTCAAAAAGTGTTAGGTTTCAAATGAAATTTTAAGAAGTAATCTAATTTTTAAAAGAATATTGAACTTTCTTTCTTCTTTTCCTTTCTTAAAACCCATATGAAAACATTAATTTAATAAAGATCATTTCCTTAATAAAGCCCTTAGAACCTTTAAAACGAACTTAAACCTTTACCTTTCACAAAACTCTGGGCCTTGGACCCAATTCCGAAGAATCTAATTTGGTCTTAAAATTTACCCAAGATGATTAGTAAATTCATTTAGCTTCCTAAAAGATCTCAATTTTAAGAAATTTCTACAGAATACCCAGTAGAGTTTACTTGTACTATATTAACCCCTTTATCTTAAAATATTGTAGGTAATTTATTTAAAAGGCCCCAGGGGTCTCAAGTTGTTTAGTAAAATAGTTCTTTGAAATCCCTTTTAAAGAAACCCTTCCCCAAAAGTCATTGGAACCTCGTATGACAATTAGTTGATTGCAAGCTTTTTAAGTTTAGAACTTTCCCTCCTAGTTTATCCTCCCTATTTTAAAACGTAAGTAGGGCCCTTAAAACCAATATCCTTAAACATGTGAAATCAAAGCGCATACGTGGCAAAAGAGGTGTGTTAGAAGGAAATACTAACCCCACTTCTCCAGAGGAAAGAAATAAAAGACCCCCAAAATGAACCACCCCAAATAACTTAACAAAAAGAGATAATGGAATCATCTTGCTGACAAACTAATTATCATACAACCACTCAAGGGGCTTAAGCTCCATATCTCAGGGGTGCCTTTCTTCAGTTAACAAGGATAACTGGACTCACAATGCCATTCAACAATTCATTCTCCTCAAAGGGTATTTCTTTTTAAACCCCTCTTCGAATTTCTTAAGTGTAGGCAAGTTCCATTTAAAATACGCAAACACCCGTGCCTTTGGAAACTTAATATTGAAACAAGTTTTATCAAGCAACCAGTTAATTCCCATATGCATTGATATTTATTGAAGCGAACAACAAACGAACCCCTACATATAATAAACTTTCCCAAATTATTGTCAACAAGTAACATCCAATGGTCCCTTATCCAAACAAATAACAGATAATTCCATGACTCTTTATCGAGATTTAGCAACAATTAACTTAACAAGGATAAGCTCCTGGGTCATAAACAAACCAAATTATTATGATTTATCATCCATGATCACAACAAAATTAATCTTTCATATTTAATATCATTCACCCCAACGAAATTAATCTTCAAGATTTACCCTCTATTGCAACACAATACATTATCACGTCCCAACAACAACTGACTTCACCACATAACTCAGATCAAGATCTATCTTTTCACCAAATACTGATAAGTTATTGGATTCCCAAAAATTATCAGGTTCCAACATCATATGATCAAGTATATAAGGGTTCAACAAGAAGTAAACTCTGAAAAATATCACCAAAGAATAACAGCTTTTGACTAGGAATAAGGACCCTCCGAATCATATTTGTGACAGAAAGCAAAATACATGGTTAACAGTAAACAGATTTACAAGCACTAGTACCTGGTCATATCTTTTAATAAAAAGAGATTTGAAATGCATCACAATCTGTGCTGGAATTAATAATGCACCTTTTATGAACCAACTTTTAAAGCATAATAGTATCACTTTCGAAACAAAACAGAGGCTTTAAGTTTGAACTTATGAATCCTTTTTGAAATAAGCGATACATTACAACATAGTACAAGAGCACTCATACCAAGTTTGAAGACAAAATATGCTAAAATCAACAAATGTGCAGTAGAGTACTTCGATTCATTTTAAAACAAACAATAAAGAGTTCAAACTCAGTAAAGCTGAGATGTACACAGATCAGGATTATCTTTATGGCCACACTAAAATTACCCGAACCAACCAGAGTAACACTGATTAATAGCTAGTTGATTTGGCATCTTCACCTATAAAAAGTCAAATTTTGAACCCGCAGAATTCATTGAAATTCCCTTAGAACTAGCAACAAAATAGACTTCAACTCAATAGTTTTTTTTTAAAAAAAAAAAACCCATGAACAAAATTATGCAGCTGTTTTGCAAAAAAAAAAAAAAAAAACTAGAAAAGAACTGTTTGTGTTGCAGAAGAAACTCAGTCAGACTTGAGCAAATTCCTTTCCCTTAAGAGCTATCTGATCACATCCAAATTTAAAGCCTATCACACATATTTCAAATGGAGCAACATCAAAGATTTTTTTACAACCAAAGTAAAATGTTTTCAAATGGACAATTTTCGATTTTTCTTTGAGCTCCAAACAACATAAGGTTAAATGAATAATTTCTGATTTTCCAAACTCCAAGCCGTAACAAAGAAATGAACCAAATCTAGTCCCAATACTATTTGACTCCAGCCACTCTATTTAATTACAATAAATAAAACACTTAAGTATCAAATCATGGCCAGATATTGGTCAGTTCTTAGCGAATGAACAGGTTCCAAACCTCCACAATTTCCCTAAAACAATTCTCTATAACTCACCAAATAGCCCATGAAAACAAAGACAACCAAAGCAACAACCAGCAATTAAAACTACCAATATTGACCAGTCAAAATTTAAAAGCGATTATTTTAGCACAACAGAGACCGGGGTAGCGCACACGTATTATACAGCAAATGAAATTGACTTGATTTTCTAGCAGCTGAACCACAATATAGAAGCAACCTTTATTGTAAAACAACTTACCTAGATAGAAATCAAACCCGCTGGTTTAGTCTAACTAACCGAAGCCAACAGAGATATGTTTCCTAATAAACTCGAAATTCCTAAAAACATATTTGATCCCAAGCAAGTTCTATATTCAACAAATATATAAGATTCCAATGTCTTGCCTTATCAAAGTCCCAAATCCGCAATAGTACTGACAGACTGGTTCTCCAAATGCCTTTGCTCCGTCTGGAATTTTTTGCACTTTCTCCCTGGATTGCTTCTTCGAAATTGTTCTACTTTTTCCTCTTCTCTTTTCTGCCTCTCTTTCCCTCTGCCTTTTTTAGCTTGCTTGTTATCTCTATTTATAGCCCAAAACCAGATTCGAATGTCTCTACTTTGCTCCTTACTTCACCTGAAAACAAAATCTCCTTCTTATCCTCTGCTGCACGATCGACATGAACTGGCGATTGGAAGGAGCACTGGTGTCATCAAGGTCCACAAAATCAGCCGTAGGAGGTAGCCCGAGGAAGATAACACCCTGAAGATATTTTACACATTTAATGAACCGAGATATTTCAGCTGAAGATAAGGGCAAGGGGCTGGCCGGGAGTGAGCTGGATTATGGACGAAGAACCGAGGTGCTTCCAGAAATCGCAAGACGTGGATGAATCTGGGAGATGATGAGGGAATCATGGGGTGAACGTGAATGGTGAGGAGATGATGAGGGAATCATGGGGTGAACGTGAATGGTGAGGAGATGAGGAAGCAATCGCAGTAAACACCAACAAGGAAACCACGGCCAGGGCGTCAGAGGAAGCTGCAACTGAGGAAACCAGTTGGCTTAAGGGTGAGCTAAATGGACCGGGTTATCGGCTTAGATTAGCCTGCATGAAGATGGACCGGCTTGTGAGGTTTGGGGCTGAAGGATTTGGATGCTGGGCTAGACTTTGTGTGCTGAAAAACAAAAGGACGATGGGGGTTTTCATTTTTGTTATTTTCTTTTATATTCCCTTCTCTTTTTCTTTTTTCTTTGATTTTAAAATATAATTTCATATTCTTGTATTTTATATTTTTAGTTTTTTAATTTTTGATTTTTACTATTTTCTCCCTATTTTACATCTTTTGTCAAATACTACCCATTTTTCTAATTTTTGTAATTATTTAATTTTCTGTAAAATTTTATTTTTTAAAAAATTTAAAAATTTACTTGAACAAAATTAAATGTTTACTTAGTAGAGTGAAGCTCACTTATTATTTTATCCATCATGTTCTATTAAATTTTCATTTTTCCTTTTGCTTTTAGGTCACTTGACTATAAGAATTTTTGGCAGAGAAAATGTGTATCCTCTGGGTTTTCTATATTAATGGTTGTTTAGGAGTGTTTTTTACGCTTTCAAAGTTATTTTTTTAAAAAATTTAAGTAATTTTTGAAGCAGAAAAATAAATAGAAATGCTTCTTATTTTGTAAGTTAAAAAATAATATTTAAAAAATAATCAAGTCTAATAAAAAAGAGAAAAATTTTTTTAAACATATATATCTTTAAAAAATTTTATAAAAAATATTTTTATATATTATTTTTAATAATTTTACATGCTCAATAATACTTTATATTTTTACATCAAATGCAAGATAATGAATTTTTTTAATATAATTATTTATATATAATTATTTCTAAACATTAAATATTTATTTTTTTAAAATATAATTTTTATTTAAAATATCTATTCAAAAATACAAGGCTATTTAAAAGCATTACTTATAAAAGCTACAACTCTCCTGCTTTCTCCGTACTCTATGACGTGCTTTCCAAATCCATTCTAATCTTTATTGTACCATCAAATACCATAATTCATCATTACACAAATGAGGAAACAAGATGATTCTTTGTTGCACATTTTTTTGAATAAAAAATGTATTAATTGCAGTTTTACATATTTAATATATCACAAATTAAAAAATAATTAAAGTGTTAATTATTGATAAAATAAAGGACAATATAAAAAAATTAATTAGTAAAAACAAACAAACAATTATACTGTATTATATATAGATAAAATTGAATTAATGATTAAATATTTATTTTATAAACTTATTTAATAACTCATGAAAGACATTAAATATTTATATGAATTATGTTCATGTCAAATGAAAGTTTTTGATTAGTTTAGAATTTATGAGGTGATATATATTAATTAGTCCATAACTTAATTACACACCATATTAATTAAATATATGAATCTCAAAAGAATTAATTAAATTTAATGGTCACATAACTCAATTAATATTAAGTGCCCCAACTGTTGCAGTGAACCCTATAAGGAAGAGCAACACAGCCACCTTCACCACCACCATGTTTTTCAAACCCATCGATCTCTGATCTGATCTCTCTCTCTTTCTTTTTGAGTTATGATCACTTGAGAAGAGGCAAGCAAAGAGAAAGGCTTAATTATAAGTAGCTTTGAAGGACGGTAAGGCATGACTGGCCGTTTTGAAGGGTTGGTAGCTTAGAGAGACGATATACTGAATTGTTTGGTATAGTATTAGTCATCGTGCTGGTAGCTTAGATGACAAAAAATATTTAAAATATTAGTATTTAATATATTATTAATTAAAATATTTAATGTTATGTCATAATACTATTTTAGTTAATTATATCATATATTATTAAAAAATCATAACAGGTTTACATTATATTTTTTTTGTAATTTTATTAATTTGTAAAATAAAAAATTACTTCTATTATTTTTTAATAGTTAAATATAATTGTATCTTATATATTTAATATCATAATGTTTAAAATACTATAATATATAAAATATTAATGTATCAAATAATTTTAATTTCTTATGTATAATTTAAGTGTTCCATGCTATTTAATATAAATATATGATATATATATATATATATGCAATTATGATATACACTTATAATTTATTTGATAGTATTAGAAATTTCTTATCTATATAAAGTATATCCACGTGAATCAGATGCATGCAAAAGATGAAGGGTGGGATTTGGAGGACAAAAGAGTGCGACAATAATTTGGACGTGAGTGCAGTTAAAGATAGCGACAATAATTTTAACACTACCAAGCCAGTTGATTTAAAGACGAAATGATGAATTCTTCAAAAGGAAGATGTCAGTCAGAACATTTGCAGTGATACTGGTAGAAAAGTGGAAGAGGCAGAGTTGTTAGAGGCAATTCATATGACAATTATAAATAATATGATTGAGTATCACCCGATGTGTTTCTCTGCTGTCCTCTCTTTCTTTCTTATCTTGTTCCATGCTTTGGTTTAATGCCACCAGCCAGCGCAAGGCTTGGATTAAATGAAGTGCCCAGTTAGCAATGCCATTTCTTAGCATTGGCATTTGAAATTGAATGAAGTGCTCAATTAATTGGCCTTTAAAGTTGTAGACGGTATTTCTTTATTTTTACCAGTTTAATGATGAATCTAATTTTAAAAACATTAGTTTCAAGATTTGTAGTGAGAATTTAGTGGCCACAGCATGTATTGGGAGACTTTATTGACATGAATGAAATATTAAGTCTTGTAAGAGTTATATATTGTAATGGCTAAAGTGAAAGTTATTAAAATTATAAAGATTTAATTGAATAAAATTAAATTATTATAAGTATTAAAATAAAAGTTTAAGAATATTATAAGGATATTATATTAATCCTATTTTCTATCTTTTTTTCATTGAAATTGAATGAAGTGCTCAATTAATTGGCCTTTGAAGTCGTAGTCGATAACCCTTTATTTTTACTGGTTGAATGATCAATCTTATTTCAAAAACATTAGTTTCAAGAATTTGTAGTGAGAATTTAGTGGCCACGGCATGTATTGGGAGACTTTATTGACACTTAATGAAATATTAAGTCTTGTAAGAGTTATATATTGTAATGTCTAAACTGAAAGTTATTAAAATTGTAAGAATTTAATTGAATAAAATTAAATTATTATAAGTATTAAAATAAAAGTTTAAGGATATTATATTAATCCTATTTTCTATCTTTTTTTCATTGAATACCAATAATGTTTCATTACATATAGTGAAAGACATACACAAATACATTTGTCCCTCTCTTTACTCTCTCTTTAATTCATCAATTATATTATACACAAACGTTGAATTTTTTAAGAGATTGTATTTTAAATAACAAATAATATTTCACTTTTTTGTGCCATTTCAAATTGATTTTGAAATTAATGGAGAGGTTGATGATAGATAAAAGTAAATTGAAAAGAAACAGAAAAAAGAAAAGAAAGTGATACAAGAAGATGGCCCTGGTAACCAGTATGCAGAAAACAAACTGGTAGGGATATCAGAACTTTTATTCGATAGGATTTGAATACAACAAAAGTAAACGAAGCCCGAAGTGAGCTTTAACACGGCCCGAAGTGAACTTTTATTTTAAGGAACAAACTTAAAGCTAATTCCCTATGGCAGCTAATACTAAACTGTCAGCTCAAAATGGTATTCCTGTTGCTAATCCTCAGCAATATGGGAATATAGTTGGTGCCTTGCAGTATCTTACTTTAACACGGCCTAATATAGCTTTCAGTGTAAATAAAGTGTGTCAATATATGCATAATTCTCTTGGTACACACTGGATAGTGGTCAAACGTATTTTAAGATATTTTAAAGGCACACTACATATGGGTTTGGTGTTTAAAAAATCTATGGATTGCAGTCTTGCAGTGTCTGGGTTTTCAAATGCTAATTGGGGTTCATGTTTGGGTGATCGTCGATCTACCTCAAGTTTTTGCTTCTATCTTGGCAATAATGCAGTGTCGTGGTCTTCAAAGAAACAAAGTACTGTAGCCAAATCTAGTACTGAAGCAGAGTATCAAAGTGTGGCTAATGATGTGTCTGAATTACTATGGTTACAATCTCTTCTTAGAGAACTTGGAATTAGCTCTAAGCAGCTACCAGTCATATTGAATGCTCTTGATCCATTTTCACTCGTACTTTTCGCGAATAAAATTGTTTTTGGTACACTAGCTTATTGTCACATTTCTGTGCAACCTTTTTAATTTTTTTATATTTTTTTAATTTTTTTAATTTTTTAAAATTAATTAATTAATTTTTATATTATATAATTTTTTGAAAAAATTTTATAATATTTTTGAATTTTTGTAAAATTTTTTATATTTATTTATATTATTCATTCATAATTTTTTGATATTATTTATTTATAAAAAAATTAAAAAATATATAAAACATAAAAATTAATTAATTAATATTAAAAATAAAAAATTAAGATAAAAAATAAAAAAAATAAAAAAGGGAGCACTCCCCTATAACCACATTTTTGTGGCTGTAGGGGAGTTTTAAATTTTTTTTAAAGTTTTTTTTATTATTTTTTTAATAATTATTATTTTATAAAATTAATTAATTATATATTTATATGATGTATTTTTATTAAGATTTTTTAGAATACTTTTATATTTTTTAAAAATATTTTAAGTTACAAATGAATAGTAAAAAATAAATTATAAATGAATAGTAAAAGAAATGTAAAATAATTTAAAAAAAATTCAAAAACATCTTAAGAAATTCTGAAAAAAATACATAAGATAAAAAATAGTTAATTAATTTTAAAAAGTAAAAAAATTTAAAAAAACATAAAA
>JASKGM010089053.1:0-13632 GCA_034509205.1 Ceratonia siliqua | reverse complement strand
CTTCATCTTCAAGGATTAGGAGGAGAAATCTTCAAGCCTTTCAACTTGGAATGAGCCTCCTCTTCGTCCTCCTCAATTTCCAGACCAAGAGCACCCTTTTTCTCCCCACCAAAAATCTCCTTTCTGATGTAAAATTGCGACTTTTTAATGACAGATCGTGCATGAGCGTTGCGGCGCTGGCTTCCCGGTGCTGTGGCGCTCAGCCCTGGAGTTCACTTTGCTGGTACTGTTCGGCGGCCGCGATGCCAAGATCTTGAGCTGCGGCTCCGAAATTTCATATTTTGAGCGATGCGGCGCTGACTTTCAAGGCCGCAGCGCCAGAACTTCTGACTTGGGCTATATTTCTTCACTTAAGACCCTGAAATTGAAGCATAAGCTTGCTTAAGAGTTCATAATGAGGAATGAGAGCCAAGTATAAGAAAACATATTAAGTTCAATGATTTTCCTTCTTTTATAGCACATTTAGCTCAACAATAAAGCTTGTAGAGTGCACTTTCGCACACTCATCAATCACCGTCATAACCTTAAGGTAATAAAAGGAAAAAAAATACAAAGATAAAAAATATAGTCGCCACCAATTAATTAGAAAGATAATTGGGATCCTTTAAAAATCAAATACTGGCCTTTGGAACCAGAGGATGGGTTCGGGAGTCTAATTTTGTGTGGGGAATGAGTTAGGCACCCCACAATGTCCATCACTAAGGACGGTTACCCTAAATTGTTTATGCTTAAATTATTGTTTTAATTACCCCTTTTATTATTATCGTGATTTAGAGAAAAATAAAGAAGTAAGAGAACTGGACATGTCTTACTGTTCAAGTGCCTACGTACCCCTATAGGATCAAGGTCCACGTAGTTCGAAATTAATTAAATTAGAATTTGCCTAGGAGGAATTAAGACAATATGGAGAAGTGAGTTTCCACATAAGGTCCAAAAAAATGAGATATTAATTTTCTACATAATGTTTGAGAGAATAAAGATAATATGGGAAAATGAATTTCCACATGCCGCTTAACAAAATGGGAAAATATTTCCCCGCATAATGTTCAAAGGAGTGAAGCCAGTATGAGAAACGAATTTCCACATAAAGCTTAAATAGAATAGGAGTGTATTTCCCTACATAATGTTTGAGAAGATTCAAGAAATTCTAATATCGAATTTCAAAAATCTTTTAGAAGCCTCAGAGTAAAAATTGCAATTTGTGATGTCTGGGGGTCAAAATACCATTTTTGAAAATACTGGGGGCCAAACTTGGATTTTTTGGAAGTATTAAGGTCAATTTTGAATTTTTGAAATATTGGGGTCAATTTTGAATTGTAAAATATTGGGGTCAAAACTTGAATTTTAAACCTCCTTTTAAACTGAGATGAAGTTCCAAAAATGAGTGAAAAAATATTGAACTTTCCTTTTGAAACTCTCTTAGGGTACCTCAGACCTTTCGGGATCCCACTTGAGTAAATTCATTGGGCTTCCTTTTTGATTAATTCAAACGGAATTTTTGAAGGCCAATTTTGTTAGTCTTAAAAAGAAACTAACTTAGATTGGGACCTCTTTTCAATTAATTGAAATGGGCTTTTTTGGGGGTCCAATTTTGTTTTTCTTTAAAAAAAAAACTAACTTAAATAGGGCCTTCAAGCCCATTTTGCTAATCCATTAATATGGCCCTTGGAACCCATCCTTAATTTCCTATAAAACTGGATTTAAAATTTGGGGAATCCTCCTATCTTACAAATGATTTTCTAAAGGAGAGAACCCAACTTGTTTCTATCCAAAGTTTTAATGAATCTTCAATGAAAACTCTTCTTGGATTTGATTTATTATGAAAACCTTATCTTGCTTTTAATCACCTCCTACCCAAAGTGCATTGGACACCTTGCATACCAATTAATGGGGGTTTAATAAAAATAACATGAATAATAGAGAAAATGAAGGGAATAAGATAAGCAAAAATGTTAGAAAGAAAGAAGGAAGGCTACCTTGCACACAAAATAATAATCATCCACTAAACATGCAGGCCCCCAGGAGGAATACTGGATCACAAATGCCCATTCTCAACTAATTTACATTCAGCAGTCATTAATTTAGGATAGTACCAAAACTAAGATTACTGTTTTAGATAGATGGTTCAAGATACGAATTTGCATTAAACAGGGTCCCATGGACAATCTAATGCCCATCCAAATTATTTTAGAATTTAGATTAAATCTAGTTTCAGTCCCAAATAGTGTAGATAATCCTAAATAAGAATGAAATTCGTACCAGAGAAAAATCCTTCTGGACAGCGGATCATTGACTGTTTTGAACTGAGACTCATTTTCGTCTAAGGATGCGATGGTTTCTAATTCACAGATTGCAACCATATTTAATCTACACTTTAAAACATCATCTAGATCTTAATCACCTCTAATCAGGGATGATAGTCACCTTAAACCAACAATCAGCATTTAGTCGAACAGACGCAATAAAGGCATGGGATGAAAACCTTGAACCAGATTAATTGGTCCACAAACACAATGAAAACCACAAGTCTAGTTCAGTCACTCAAAATCATTTGAGAATTAGGAATGAGGCTTCAACAAAGATGGTTATAAAAAAAAAAGTGGAACCCGATTTGATCAAAGGGGGAATCATGTTTTAATAACCCCAAAAAGTTTAAACACAAAAAATCCAAATAGCACACATCAACCTTCCTTTAACTCACCTACAATGATGCACATACCACAATAATTAAATAAGAAGCACCCGGCACACCCTATAGCGTGTTTAGCAAACTGATTAAATGTTTGTGAGGCAGCAACCAAAATGAGGGTGTGGTCATGTTTAAACAAGGGAAGACAGTCCTGATACACCAACAGTCAAAATGAATCGAGGATTAATGCTACTCTTTGTGACAGATGATTTAAGAGTAATAATTAATCAAGCAGAGATCAAGTTAACATGCATGAATGATATTCCAAAGATTTAGCTACCCAAGTGTGCAACAAAACCAGGCCATGTGTGCAGGTCAATAGAACCCTGTTCGAATTAACATACATTCAAAACAAACCCAATTCTACCCAAACATCTTTCATCCCCTACTAGCTCAATCAATGATAAATAAAAATGAAAACATCTTCCCTTAACAAAGCCCCGAATCTGTAGCAGTGTTGATACCTCCAGAGATTGCCTTTAAAAATCTCCTTTATTCATTTGAATATTGGTCTTCGATTCGCAAATCCTCTCTGATTTTTTGGTTTCTCCTTCTCCGATTTTTCAGATCAATCCCCCCTTGATCTCCTCTCAGTCACCTTTTAGTTTTTCCTCTTCACAATTGTTCGTTTTTCTCAGACCTAATTCTTTTTGCTATTCTCGGCTCTCCCCCCCTTTGACTCTAATCCTTGCCTCCTTTTATTGATGAAGAAAGCCAACTCCAACCCTACTACCTTAGAACCATCAGAAAGAGCTAGCAACATCAGGATTTGTTGCACAAGGTGATGGCAGGATGTGGCCATGGGTTCAAAAGCGTGGATCAGTGGTCAGAGGGAACCAACGGCATGAAATGGGGGCCAGGCAACCAAAGCAAGGGAAAAGCAGAGGAACTCAGAGGCATGGGATAGATGGGCGCTCACTGTACAGAAGGCGAGGGTGACGCTTACCGCGGCGCGGTGGTTGGCAGAGATGAGGGGACCATCGAGAGGGGGGGACAGCGTTGAATGGGTGAGTTGTAAAGGGGGGGGGAGCAAAAATGGTCCCCTGGCTAATGCCCATGCAGAGGTGAAATGGGGGGCTGGTTTAAGTTGGGCCAGATCCAGGTATGGGGTTGGACTGTGTGGGTGATTGGGCTGAGTCTTTTTTTCATTGGGCTTGTGGGGGCTGGACCTTCCCTCCATTTGTTTGTTTGTTTGTTTGTTTGTTCTTTTTTTTTTTATTTTAGATCTTTTTGTGATTTTCTCATTTTTTCTATTTATTATTTATTAATTTTAATTATTTAATTATTTTTATCCTTTTATTATTTTTATATATTTTTTAAAAAAATTTATGAGTCTCAAAATTTTAAAGGATACCTGGACAAATCCAGGTGTTTACAAGCTCTCTTTGGCTTTAAGAAAAATGGGCCGAACCATTTTTTATCGGGCCTATATTTGAAAGCAATAATTCAACTTTATAAGGCTTTCGATCCTAAAATGACTTAACTAAGAAAATTAACAAAAAATGATAAAATATACAAAAATAAATAAAAATTATTCAAAACAAATATATATCAACAAAAATAAATTATTCAAAATAAACAAGTTTAAATTGCAAAAATAATATCATAAAAGTATCCTAACATTACAAAAAAAAAAGCAATTTTAGAAGCAAAAATTAGAGGTGGATTTCTTTTCCACCTCAGATTATACCTGCCTTTATAATTTTATTGAATCAAATTTTTCTGTTAATTAGAGATGGATTTGGTGTTTCAGAAACATAAATTTTCTGCTTCTAAATAATTTGCAACGCCCATTTCAGAGGTGGAATTACTTCCACCTCTAATTTCGCCTCAAAAATTTTAGAGACAGATTGTCTTCATTTACAAGTGGATTTTGTTTGCCTCAAATTGCAAATTTTTTTTTGTAGTGTAACTCAATATTATAAATTTAAACATTTATCAAGTATCATTTTTAACAATGATATTTGGATTTTTTAGATGTTGCACTTATTTGGTCTTTTAGATAATTATAATTTTCATCTATCATAAAAAAAATAATTTTTTTAATATTATAACATATTCATATGCTATTTAGGACTAAAAAATTAGAAAAAAAAATATTTTGGCTGGAGGGCAGAGCCCATCTCAAGGAGGGTTCAGCCCGAATAGGGTCAGGCCTAAAAAGACCCTTTTGAATTCAAGCTCTTGTAAATTAATGCCCTAACTTTATCTGAACCCTATAAAAATAGGCGGGCTTATTGAGTCGGACTTAAAATTAACAGTGCTAATTATTATATATTTTTGGAATGACAGACATAATTGACATTGCATAACAAGGTGGTTGAAAAAATTTAATCTACAAGTAATATTTAGAAAGAAAGAAAAACATATTAGTTCAAAGGAGGAAGCACCGTAATTTAAATATACTTGAAGTTAATATAAGAATAAGACACGTAAAAGCATATATAACATGATAAATAATAATCAAATTATTAAAATGACAAATAGGAAAACACATTATCTACTTAATTACGTTGAGAAGGTCGCTGCTGGTTTCTGGGAGGCTATGCCTATGATACTAGACCATCCATATGAGTTTATTTCAAATTCTCAAGATCAGCATCAGTATCATATAGTTCGAAATGTTGTCGCTGAGTCTGCTGACCACTATGATTCTTTTCTCACTAACCAAGTCTCTCAAGACTTTCCATATGGGCTTATCTGAGATTTAAATTTAGTTATTTTCTTAAGGAAAATAAATGCATCATTTTAGTATTGTGACCATTCATTAACTTTTAAATTATCATGATAAAAAAGTGAATAAAGTATACATATTTTGTTAAATAAATCATGACTGTTTAAAGGTTAATAAATAATCACAATGTCTCAAAAACAAGCAGTACTAGATCTGCATCCGTTTATCTCTGATCATTTTTCCACTATCCAATTTTCCCAAGATATTCCATATGGGCTTATTTCTATTTCTGATGATCTGCATCGGCATACCACATATGTAAATTAGGTGGTATCAGGGTTTCATGAGAGTCTTCAGCAATTGCATGGGAGTCAACATCAACAGGAACTTTATGGAATTCCAGATCCACAAATTTTGAGCCCTTTAATAATTATGATGATGATCTATTCACCGAAATAGACAATAGTTTCCATTTTTTTTAATTATTATACGTGAGAGACAAAAATTAGGATTTCTCAGTTATTAATGATGGGAGTAGAATTATAAACATTTTAATTTTTGAAGGTTTGTGTTTTTATTTTAACAATAATGATGATCCCATAACAAACATTCCGACTTAGTGTTAATTCTAACTCTTTAGGCATTGTGTTGTGTTATAGCTTTGAACGAAATTATCCTTTTTTGCATTTTCCAATCTTTGTCAATCCAATGAGCAGTTGTACACAATTATAAAATTATATCAATTGGAAATTTTTTTGTTAAAACGTTAATTTTATAAATAATATTAATATAAAAATATTATTTAACTAAAATTCTTAAAAAGATTTTGATTACACAATACACTCCCCGTGTGACGTCCTCCAAGGACGACGCACAGGAGAAGAAGGTAGAGGTTATTGGACTCGAGGTTTTTTTTTTTTAAATAAATAAAATAAAAAAATATTTAAATTTAAATTTCACAACAATGTTATTACTTTTTTTATAAATTTTCAATTAAAAATTATATTATACATTTTTAATATATATATATATATATTATAATTTTGATGAAAATGATTAAAATGAATATTTTAAATTTTGATCAAAATAATATGAATATGTAAAGTATTTTTAAAAATGTCCTATTTAATAATTTAACAATAATTTTTTTTAAAAAAATAAGTCACTAATAACATTGATAAAATTTTTTTAAATAATTGGTCAAACACTAAATTGAATTGACCTTTTGTTAATTTGATTAACTAAAAATTAATAGAATTATCGTCTAAAGACCATCTCTACTAAAGAAAAAATAAAGTAAAAAATGCAATATACTTTTTCAACTGTAAACCATTTGTAAACACCCACCCTCTTAAACTTTACAAATAAAAAATTCAAGCGGAAAATTTGTATTTTTTGACTTATATCTTTCCTTGTCATTATAATATTTTCCTTAATATATTAATTGTAATACATTACACACTCAACTATTATAATTTAGTCAAATTATACCCCATTATTTAATTAAGTATTAAATTTAATGATTTTAGTTAGATTTAAATAGACTTTTGGTCCCTTCATTATACAAAAAGTTTTAATTTAGTTATCATATTTTAAATTTAAATAATGTCACCTTCGTAGTTTTTTGAAAGTTCTAATTTGGTCCCTCAATTTAACTTCCGTTAAATTTTTGATGGTGTGACTGTTACCTATCTTACTTAGCTTAACTATTTTACATATATTGATTATTTTATACATCAGCCAACAATTATTTTCATATCATATTTTTTACTCACAATTCCATTTCATCTTTCTCTCAAATAAATCATGCTTTGACATTCTCTCCTCCAAACTTCTTGCCTCTCCTACAAACACAATATACTAGATATACTTAGCATAATGTAGTCATTCCAATTAAGAAAAAATGTTGACAAATTAAGAGCTAATAACATGATAGTAACTAATTAATTATAGACCTTTCATATAATTAAAAAATTATCAATTCTTTAATAAATTTAAATATTATTATTTTGTAATTAGTAGGATAAATTCCAAATAACCTCTTATAAATTTGATTTTAGCAAGTATCCTCTAATAATTTTAGTTTTGAAAATTAATGACTCTAATTTTTAATACATTGAAAATAGTCCATTATATTTAAAATGTCACAAATATATGAGCTCTAATTAAAAATTTAATTTCACAAAATTATCAAATTAAAAGAATTTTACTTAAGTGTCACGACCCAATCCAGGCACGTGATCAGCGTAAGAACTACTATAAAGTAGTTCCCACAAGCCTGACAGACACTTGTGCAAACAATAACAATTAATAATAATAAAATATTACCCTTTAATAGCGGAAGTTCCAAAAATTTTCATGCAGAAAATTGGAAAGAGTTTCCCCTGAAAATGAAATATTTCTAGGAGTACAACAATACAAACAGAAGTGGACAAGCCTACTTTAACACATAAAGGCCTCAGTGGCCACATACAGAATAGTACACAATACAAATATTTGACTTATATACTATTCATACATAAAACAACTTGCTCTGGAAAATACAATCACAATACTGTCATACACATGCAAAACCAACTATCTGTCCACATTACATCCACAGGTTGCTCCATTGTCGTTTCTAGAAATAACCCACCAGGTTCCAATGGTATGTTTCTAGGATGCCGGATGATTAAAAGGTGAGGGCTCTACAACGCTATCTGAAAAAGATATAAAAGTAAGGGAATGAGTCTACAAACCCAGTGAGTAGAATTGGCCCCATAAAGTATTAGCTTATAAACAATATCAAAAATATATCACGTACTGATAAGCCCAGAATAAATTATAGTTAACAAAAAATAAAAAACTCTTTAATGCAGAAAATTTCCTCGGTATAATCATGTTCACAGAAAAATAAGTATACTTAACAAGATGGATCCACTACTTCTTTACGAGAAACTCTCACAGATACAAATATCAGACACTGCACTGAAACAAGTTGCCTATCAAAAATAGCATTCAGATCGCTGAGGTGCAAATCCGGATTAATCTCACGGATAATGCTATGTTAGAGTATGATCCATGGATAATCACTGATACTAGGTGCACCTAGGGTTTCTCTATGGAAGTAGCTAAGGATCCACCAAAAACCACTTTATAATCTCACAACTTGTAATAGTTTAATTAATAGAATATAAATAAAGAGAATAACTTCTAACTGATATATATAATTGAGAAAAATCAGATACTTTTCAGTGTCCACATCCCTTTATTCAAAGATAAGATAAAATTTAAATAATGTTCAATCATTTCATGTAGCTAAGGATATCAGAAAATATTATTGCAAAATATAAAATTTAACTAAAAAGGGCATTTTCATCTCAAATCTTCTAAATATTAAACTTCACATGTCTCATATGTTTCAAACAAATAAATAACATTTAAAAGTGGGGAATTCCACTCACTTAATGAAGGTTGGCACATTACTCTTACTAGCATGAGTTATCTCTCACTTTAGAGATCTCTCTTGAAGCCAATGCCTAACCAAAATTTTGGAAGTGTTCTTCATTTTCTACCTTGCTTAAAAAAATCATAAAGTCAAAGATTTAACTTCTTAACCATTCACTTACTAATGATAACTTAAAAGACTTCCTATCTCTAAAATGCTTATTTCTAATGATTGAAAACTTGTTTAAAGTCACATGAAAGTTACCTAATTGTAGCTCTTAAGCTCAAGATACCCTCAACACTTTAATCACCCCAAACCACATGAATTTGCTTACTTCCTTGAACATGTAGGGCTAACCATAAAACAAGGAAAAGAGAGGAGATTATGGTTATTTAGAACAAAATAAAATTACTGAAATGAAGACTTGAAGAAAGGAACAGATTTCATGAAATTCATGGGTTTTTGATAGACTAAGAATGGAAGGTAAGCAATCACACAAGCTACTAAACAGCAAGAGCTTGAAGGGAAACTAACTATTTCTCTGTAACTCTGCTATACCAAGAAGAACAACAAATAACTCCACTAGCTGATCAATTACCACTTCATGGATAGGTAGCACTTATTATACGGGTAGAATAGCCACAACAACTAGCCACCAAACCAACAAGATGAAAAACTCGAACAGTAAGACAACAAAGCGAAACCACTACAAGGATAGAGACTCCTAGCATTTTCTGGAATATCTCCTCACCCTCCAACTTTTGTGCCATCAGCTAAGAGTAAAGAAAAGTATCAACATGGCACGTCCTAAGAAAAACCATGCAACCCCCCCATCTAGCTATCTCAAACAAAGTCTCAACTTGCTACTGTAGTAGGCAGCTTCACATGACTCTCTCTTTAATTCACTTCTTTTATTCTATTATGCATATATCTTATAAGAAGAGATCTAGATTTCAAGCACAGGCGCATAATGCATCTACCACCAATGCCCAATTTTCTGGACAATAGGATAAACATTCTCACTCGTCTAGGGCCAGTAATTGGTATTCAAAAGGGGCTAGCTCTTTGCCCTCACCCTCATCTCAAGCTCAGGTGGCATGTAGAACATGTAGGAAGTCCCATATAGGACAATGTCATAAAGAAACTGGTGCTTGTTTTAAATGTGGTCAGTAGGATCATTTAATAAAAGACTGTCCTTTGATACAAGCGACTCCAGGGAGTAGTAGAAATTCTGTAGCACTAGGTTATATACCTCCTTCTACAACTTCTAGTCAGTATTCCACTCAGAGCAATCCTAGAGGTAGTAGTAAAGGAGCAGCAGGCAGAGGTTGTGGTTCTGGATTTGGAACTCGAGCTCGAGTTTTTGCTTTGACTAGGCAGGATGCTATGGCTTCAAATGTCGTACTTACAGGTACATTATTAGTAGATTCATTTCCTGCGCGTATACTATTTGATCATTGCATTTTGGAGTCGCCTTTATCAGCATCTACTCCTTTGGGAAAGGTGTAGTTGCTTGCAATGTTTTGAAATCATGTGTAGTTAATATAAATGATTTGCAATTATCTGTTGACCTGATACTTTTGGATATTAGTGAATTTGATATTATTCTGGGGATGGATTAGCTTGCTCACTATCACGCATGTTTAGATTGTTTTAGCAAGATTGTTTAATTGTGCTAACCAGGGAAAGATGCTATAATAATTCAAGGGGATAAAATTGAAGTCCCTATGAATTTATTTCTGCTATGGTTGCTCAGCGATTAGTGAGGAAGGGATGTGAAGCTTATTTATCTTTTATCTGAAACACTGATAATTCTGAAGTTAAACTAGAAGATATTCCTGTTGTTAAAGAATTTTCAGATGTATTTCTTGTAGAATTACCAGGGTTGCCGCTAGAGAGAGAAATTGAATTTTGTATTGATGTATTTCTAGGAACTACTCCTATTTCACTTCCTCCTTATAGGATGGCACCTAGTGAATTGAAAGAGTTAAAACTGGAATTGCAGGATTTAGAGGATAAAGGTTTTATTCGTATAAGTAAATCCCCTTGGGGAGCACCAGTACTCTTTGTTAAGAAGAAAGATGGATCTCTCAGGCTGTGTATAGACTACAGGCAATTAAATAAAGTTATAGTGAAGAATAAATACCCCTTTCCATGTATAGATGATCTGTTTGACCAACTTCAAGGAGCCCAATGTTTTTCTAAGATAGATCTCTGATCAGGGTATCACCAACTGCGGATTAGAGGAGAGGATATTCCAAAAATTTCCTTCAGAACTCGTTATGGTTATTATGAATTTTTAGTAATGTCTTTTGGCCTGACGAATGCACCTGCAGCCTTTATGGACTTAATGAACAGAGTGTTCAGACCGTTCTTAGATTAGTTCGTAATTGTCTTCATTGACGATATTTTGGTGTACTCCAAAAGCGAGAATGATCATATGCAACATTTGAGCATGGTGTTACAAACCTTGAGAGAACATAAATTATATGTAAAATTCTCTAAATGTGAGTTTTGGCTTTCTCAGGTAACTTTTCTGGGACATGTAGTCTCAAAGGAAGGCATTACTGTAGATCTTAAGAAGGTGGAAGCAATGAAAAGTTGGCTTACACCCTCTACAGTTACAGAAATTCGTAGCTTCTTCGGCTTGGCAGGTTATTATCATCGCTTAGTTAAGGACTTTTTGCGTATCGCTGCTCCTATGACTAAGTTGACACAGAAAAATGTTAAGTTTGAATGAACAGAAGCTTGTGAAGAAAGTTCCAAAAGATTAAGGAATGTCTAATTTCTGTCCCGATTTTGGCCTTACCCGAGACTGGTTGTGGTTTTATGATATATTGTGATGCGTCTCGAATTGGTCTAGGATGTGTCTTGATGCAAAAAGGCAGAGTGATTGCATATGCTTCTAGACAACTTAAAAAACATGAACAGAATTATCCTACTCATGATCTAGAAATGGCAGCAGTTGTTTTTGCATTAAAAATTTGGCGTCATTATTTGTATGTTGAGACTTGTGAAATATATACAGACCATAAAAGTCCAAAGTATATTTTTGAGCAAAAAGACTTAAATTTAAGGCATCGTCAGTGGATGGAATTAATTAAAAACTATGATTGCTCTATTCATTATTGTCCAAGCAAGGTGAATATGGTAGCAAATGCTTTAAGCAAGAAATCTGTGGGTAGTTTAGCCCACATTAGTTTGGAGAGAAGGCCATTGATAAGAGAATTACAAAAATTAAAAAGTGAAGGTGTGGAATTGTAGACGTTTAAACCTGGAGTGTGGTTAGCTAATGTGTAAATCCAGTCTCCCTTAATTAAGCTAATCAAAGAAGCTCAGGCACGAGATATAAATAGAATCAAATTATTAGAGAAGGTAGAGTTTGATGGGGATACAGGATTTATTGTAGATGATCATGGGATCCTCTTTTTCCAAGGCCGGTTATGAGTGCCAGAAATTGACGATTTGAGGAAACAAATTATGCACTTTGCACATTCATCTTCTTATGTCATGCATCCAGGAAGTAACAAAATGTACCAGGCTCTGAAAGCCCATTACTGGTGGAATGGAATGAAGAAAGATATAATAGATTATGTGTCCCATTACCTTACTTGTCAGCAAATTAAAGCCGAATATCAAAGACCAGTTGGACTGCATCAAAACTTAAGCATTCCAGAGTGGAAATGGGAAAGACTTACCATGGATTTCCTTACAAGGTTACTAAAAATCCCTAAAGGGTATGATTCCATTTGGGTTATTGTTGATAGGCTCACGAAGAGTGCTCATTTTCTTCTTATTAAAACTACTTATTTGGCTTCCCAGTTTGCACAAGAATATTTGGATCGTATAGTGTCTTTGCATGGAGTGCTGTTATTTATTATCTCTGATCGGGGTTCTCAATTTACTACTTACTTTTGGAAGTCTTTTCAGGAGACTCTGGGTTCCGAATTACACTTTAGTACTACTTTTCATCCTCAAACGGATGGGTAATCAGAGAGAACAATTCAAGCTTTAGAAGATATGATCAGGGCTCGTGTTTTAGAGTTTGAAGGTAATTGGGAGAACTACTTACCTCTCATTGAATTTGCCTACAATAATAGTTATCATTCTAATATTCAGATGGCCCCATTTGAAGCTTTATATGGCAGGAAGTGTAGGTCCCCCATTGGTTGGTTTGAAACTGGGGAAGCGAAATTATTGGGACCAGATTTAGTTATGGATGTGATGGAAAAGGTGAAAAGCATTAGAGAGAAATTGTTAACCGCTCAAAGCAGACAAAAAGCTTATGCAGACAAGCGAAGACGAGTGCTAGAATTTCAAGTAGGTGATCGAGTTTTTTAAAGGTATCTCTTTTGAAGGGAGTAATGCGTTTTGGTAAGAAAGGAAAGGTAACCCATCGGTATATTGGACCTTTCCCAATAATTCAACGTATTGGGAAAGTAGCATATAAGTTAGAACTCCCTTCAACCTTATTTGGTATACATCCTGTGTTTCATGTGTCCATGTTAAGAAAATACATTCCAGATGACTCGCATGGTCTATCACAGGTACCAATAGAATTGAACTCTTAACTAGCCTATGAAGAACAACCAATTGTTGTTGTTGATTGTCAGATTAGAAAACTTCGATCAAAGGAATATCCCTCAGTGAAGGTCTTGTGGGAACACCATGGGAAGGAAGAGATGACATCAGAACCAGAATCCATAATGAAAGAAAGGTATCCCCATCTCTTTGGTACGTAAAACTCAATTTCACTATATTAATTTACTGAATTTGAGGATGAATTCTTTTTTAGGGGTGGATAATTTGTAAGGTTCCTTTCTCTTGAAGTAAAATTTTTGA
>JASKGM010089042.1:0-13633 GCA_034509205.1 Ceratonia siliqua | reverse complement strand
ATATATATATATATATATATATATTGTATTTTTCCTTTCCCCAATTAATGTTTTCTTAGAACTAACTCAACTAAGATCATATTTTTGGAGGAAATGGATACTTTGCAGCACCCTACATTCATGTATGGTTGTTTAGAGTTGCCCAAATTTGTTCAATTCAAATGAAAAATTAAAATGCATAAACTCTCGTTTTAGCTTTAATTTTTATTCATATTTTATTACTATTTATAAAAGATAATTTTATTTAGATATTTTCAGACTTATTAAATTTCATAATGAACAATTTTAAGATACGTACTTTTGGAAGACAAAAAAAATTTTATTGTCTACAAATATAAGGATAAATGTAAAATAATACAAAGATGAGAAAGTAAGACAACACAAAATTGGGAAGAACTTCAGTCAGTAGCACTATCGTCTTTCTCATTCATAGTTTAGTGAAAAATAGAATACATGTATCCTATATGAAAACAAAGGTAAAGTAAGGAAAAACAATAGAATAATACTTTACAATTTGACGTGCAGTATGAATGTACACCCAAAAACAATAAACAAAGAAGAGAAAAAATCATATGAAAATGAGCTTCTCAAGACATAAACCCGAGAGGTAGATCACAGGGAGTGGGACCAGCAGATGGGACAATGAAAAGGACAGATAATGGTGAATGAATAATTCCAACACTCCCCCTCAAGTTGGAGCATGTAAATTCACAATGCCCAACTTGTTAACTAGAGATTCAAATATATCCCTTCCTAAAGCTTTGGTGAAAATGCCTGCAAGTTGCTCGCTGGTCCTGACCTTGGTTGGTGCAATTTCATTGGATTGCACACTTTCCCGAACAAAATAACAATTCATCTTAACATGTTTCGTTCGTTCATGGAAGACGGGATTGGCAGCAATGTGTAATGCTGCTTGGTTATCACATAACAGGATGGTGGGTTCAGTTTGAGGTGCCTTCAAATCCTGTAGTAACCATCTGAGCCAGATTAGCTCACTTGTTATGGTAGCCATGGCCCGATATTCTGTCTTAGTTTATGACTTGGCAACAACGGTCTGTTTCTTGGTTTTCCAAGAAATAGGGGCCCCACTAATTATGACAAATTAACTTGTGCAGGATCTACGAGTCATGGGACAACCACCCCAATCAGCATCACAATATGCTTGCAAGACCAAATCTCCTTTCACTAGCAAAAGAATTCCTTGTCCAGGTGTCTTTTAAGATACCTCAACACACAATATGCAACATCCATATGTGCTCGTTGAGGATTCCTAACAAACTGACTGAAAATATTAACGACATAAGTGATGTCTGGCCTCGTTACTATGAGATACAAGAGGCAGCCAACCAAGCGTCTATATTGACTAGTATCCGCTGCTGGTTCATCAGTGTTAGTCCACAACTTAAAATCTTGCTCCATAGGAAAGTTACAAGGTTTGCAACCTTGCATACTACATTCTTCAAGGATGTCTAGGGTGTACTTTCTTTAACTTAGGACAATGCCTTTTAGAGATCGGACAACTTCTATGCCAAGAAAGTATTTGAGAGAGCCTAAATCCTTGATGTTGAATTCCTTATCAAGGTATTGCTTCACATATTTGATTTGATTGATACAATTACTTGCTAGAATCACATCATCAACATATATTAATGCAGTAACAAAAACACAATTGCATTTATATGAGAATAGAGAATAATCAACCTTAGACTGTTTGAAGCCTATTTTGATCAAGGCCGTGGTGAATTTCTGGTATCAGTTGCGAAAAGCTTGTTTCAATCCGTATAAGGACTTCTTGAGCTTGCAAACTCTTGTCTTCTCTTTTCTGGCAAATCCTTGGGGAATACGCATATACACATCTTCATTTAAATCCCCATGAAGAAAAGTGATGTTTACATCAAGCTGATGTATTTCCCAAGTCCTTTTGACAGTAACGGCTAAAAGGCTTCTGACAGTAACGGCTAAAAGGCTTCTGACAGTAACTAACTTGGCTATTGGAGTGAAAGTTTCATGGTAGTCAATTCCTTTAACCTGAGTGAATCCCTTTGCAACAAGTTAGGCTTTATATCGCTCCACTTCTTCATTTAGGCGATACTTTATTTCATACACCCATTTGGAGTCAATGGCTTTTTTGCCTGGAGGTAGATGAACCAGGGGCCACATTTCATTAGCCTCAAGAGCTTGCATTTCATTTCTCATGGTTTTTTTCCAGCATTCGTGTTGAATAACTTGAGAGAAGCGATGTGGTTCATCTTAGGATGTCAGTGAGGCTAAGAAAACACGATGTGATGAAGAGAATTTCTTGTAAGAAAGTTGCTAGGAGATAGGGTAAGTAACACAATTACTCTTGAGAATTAAACCTGGATCAATGGATGATGGGATATCAACATTAAAGCTATATAGGAGTTTAGGATGACGCCTTAATCTTTGCCTGGATTGGCCACCTTCAAGAATAGCATATCGGGACTGTTGATGGTCATCAACATGAGGTATAGTTTTCGGCCCGATTTTTTTCCTCATTTATGGATTAAGTGGACGCTGAGTTTTTGAATGATTAGGCCGTTATTTACTAGCACTAGGCTGAACAGTTTCCTTCTCATCACGGCCCAACACATTTTCGCTGGCATCACGTGACTCATTAAGATTGTGGAATTAGTCAATAGCAGTCTCGGGCATGTAGGCTTGACTTTTGCTGGGAGATCCATTATGTTAGGCCAAGTGTGGACAATAATGTTAGAGAGGTCCAATTTCTTCATCCCATTGTGACTGATTGGAATTAGGAAATTTACGCAGATCTGGGGGTGGCTGTCGTTCTTCATTGATAATCTAGTCACTAAAGAGAAATTTTTCTTCAAATAAAATTACATCCCTACAAGTGTAGAACTATTCTCTTTCAAGATCATATAACTTGTGCCATTCTTGCCCACTAGGATAGCAAACAAACACACACTGTCTTCCTCTTTCTTGAAATTTATCCTTAGCTTTTCCTATGTCATAGGCATAAGCAAGGCAACCACAAATTTTTAAATAACTGTAAGTGGGGGCTTTCCCAAATAAAATCTTATGAGGGGGGAAGCTTATTTATGAGATAAGTTGGAGTAAGAACACATTTACCCCAGAACTTAGTGGGTAATCTAGCTTGAATTCTGAGGGCTCTAGCAGTCTCAATAATGTGTCTATGTTTTTTTTTTAACAACTCCATTTTGTTATGGAGTATTAACACAAGAAGTTTGTAACATGATTCCACAATCCTGATAAAATTTAAGCATCTGATTAGATTGAAATTCTGTTTCATTGTTAGTTCTAAGTTGTTTGATTTTTCTGCCAAATTGGGTTTCGACCATATTAAAAAACATAGGTAAATACTCTTTAACTTCATACTTGTATTTCATCAAGTATACCCAAACACCTTTACTGTAATCATCCACAATAAAAAGAAAGTAATGAGCTCCCATGAAAGATTCAGTTTTGTACGGTCCCCAAATATCACAGTATATTAAATCAAAAATATCAACACTTTTAACATAACTAGTAGGAAAGGGAAGTCTAGTCTGTTTGGCATGAATACATGAATCACAAAAAGGAATATCATAAAAAATAATAGTGCTAGAAATAAGTTTCACTTGTTGCAATTTCTCATTGGAGCATGTCCTAATCTTTTGTGCCAAAGTTTATATTGATTCTCCCTGCTGATTGTCAAAACAACTCATTCTTTCCTCACTGGTTCAAGAAGGTACAACCCTCCTCGCTGTCTACCCAATCCAATCAGATTCTTCGTAGCCAAGTCCTGCATTATGCAAAATTCAGCAACAAATGTTAATGAACAATTGAGGTCTTTGGTTAAACGACTGGTTGACAATAAGTTGCATTTGAATTCATGAACGTATAACACATGATTTAATTACATTCCATTTGGAAGATAAGCCTTTCTAACCCTCTTTACAGGAATCCTATCCTCATTGGGAATTTTGACGGGTAGACAATGTATCTTCTCATCTTTCTCCATCAACATATTGTCACTAATTATGTGTTCGGTGGCCCCTGAATCAATCAACCATGATTTCTCATTACCAAGCTTACCATCCATGTTAACTGTAGGACCCACTGACTTGTTGTCTCTACTAGTCCCTTTGTCATTCTGTTGCAAGCACTGGAGAAGGCGAGATAGTTTAGTGGTTAAGTCAGGTACAGTGGTTGCATCTTGTCCAACTTAAGCAGCACCAAGAGGTGCTTTGTGCTCCGTGGATGGTGCACCATTTTCTTTCTTCTTTCCATCACATTATCCAAATCTCCATAAAGTAGGATACCCAATAATCTCATAACAGTGGTCCTTTGTATGCCCAAGACGTTGATAGTGACTACATTTTGGTTTATCTTTCTTGGAACCATGTTGATCAGTACCTTCTTTCTCAGTACGTTTGACCTCAGTGTGAAAACTGCAGCTTCAGTTATAGGCATATGCATTCCTCTATTGTTCATCTTGTGAAACCAAATGATAAGCCTTACCTAGCCCAGTTAAAGGCAAAGTTCCCAAAATATGTTCTAATAGTGATGAAGACTTCATCAAGCTCCATTAAGAAATCATATAGTTGCTCATTTTCCCTCATCGCAGGTACATATTGACAATGAACATCACAGGTACATTGGCCACAGGTGCACCTTGGCAGCGGAGAAATTGAATGCATCTTATCCCATAGGCCTTTGAGTTTGGTGTAGTACGAAGCCACAGTTAGCTTTTCTTGTAGCAACAAACTTATGGCGCGGCAGACCTCATATGAGTGCGAGACGCTCCTAGTGCCAAAGCAGTCCTTCACATCCATCCACATCTCTCTGGTAGTGTCAGCATAGCTCACGCTTGCCTTAACATCCGTAGTCCTAGAGCTTTTCAGCTAACCCATCACCATGGCGTTGCAACGCTGCCAATGGATGGCATTGGACGACTCAAAGGGTGGTTTGAGTAAGCTTCCATCAACAAAACCAAACTTACTCTTCGCATACAGGACGTTGCTCATATCATAGTTCGTCTCATTCAGAAGCTCACCAATGAAAACTTGTCCAGGGTTATCAAAAGCATGTGTGTAGTAAGGGGATAAAATATCCAGACTACTGCTTTGACTCCCCACATTCTCACTAGTCTGATGTGCAATGGTTTCAGTCTCCACAGCCTCACCCCTTGCTTAGACATGTTCAGGTGTTGAAGATGCTTGCCCGGAAAAGCTTTGATACCATGTAAAATAATACAAAGATGAGAAAATAAGTCAACACAAAACTAGGAAGAACTTCAGTTAGTAGCGCTATCGTCTTTCTCATTCAAAGTTTAGTGAAAAATATAATACCAGTATCCTATATGAAAACAAAGGTAAACTAAGGAAAGGCAATAGAATAATACTTTATAATCCGACCTACAGGATGAATGTACACCCAAAAATAATAAACAAAGAGAAGGAGAAAAAATCATTTGAAAATGTGCTTCTCAAGACATAGATGAGAGGTAGACCACAGAAAGTGGGACCAGCAGATGGGACAATGAAAAGGACAGATAATGGTGAATGAATAACTCCAACAATAAAATATAGTTAAAACCAATCACTCTTTTGAATGGTTTAATTTAAATATACAAATTAGAAAAACTATAATCTTAAGAAGATAGAGCATTCTCTTAAACAACAAAAGCATAGAAACTATTGAAAAAGTAATAGCAATATTGTGATAGCATCAGATTTTATGTCAAATCAATAAAATCAATTAATTTAGCATTGGAAATTAGCTTAATTTTTCAACAAGTTTCCGGCGAAACTTCATTCATGGATGAAATTCTCTCTTCACGGGGAGTTCATCGTAATTAAGTTATGGCATATGATGCCCCATGAACTCTAAGGACAAATATGACACCTTAAAAAAAATCCCAAAAATGGCTTTTCAGTACTTGGATAGATAAATGATGATGCTGAGTGGTGAGTAAAGCTTTGTGAAGTGTGCAACGGATGAGAAGTACTACTAGTAGCTATAGATGTGCAGAGTAATGGGTATGATCAACTTTCTGATGAAACCAAAAGTCAGTTTAGTTTAAGAAGAGGGTGAAGGGCGCATTGCTTAATTAGTAGTAGTAGCTATAGATGGATATGGTGGCGGCGGCAGGGAAGCGTTATGGAATAACAGAAAAGCTTGTGGAGAACTGCAGTTCTGCTGCATCACCTTGTTATAATATCACAGTCACTGTTACAGTAAGAATGGTTGATTACTGTTTACGCTTCCCTGGACTGTAGTCATCAACCTTTCTCTAGATGCTTTTTCCATTATCGCTAATCTTAACGCTTCCATAATCAAGATTGGTTATGACAACATCACTCAGAAAATCAATTAAGAGTAATCGCACTCGTTTGGTTCTTAGAAGGATATCATATTCCTTACTTAATGTACCCAAAATAATTACAGAAATTAAACTCATTCACCTCCACGCCACAAGGCCACCCATGGGCTTCTTTCAGTCTGCGGAACTGGGCCTTTCACAGGAAACTTGGCTCATCCAAAGCCACTAGATGAGGACAATGCTTGGCTGAGACAGAACCAAGAAAAAACAAAGAAAAAATCCCATGTTCTGTTGGCCAATGGCAATGCCACGATTTCATTTCTTTATGAGTAGGACTATTAATGAATTGGCAATTTAGTCCATTTCAATTTTATTGCCACCATTCGTTTGTTCATCAATCTCTCCCTCTTTAATTCCACTCTCCTGCATAATGCAACACCACTCTTCCTAACCACAAATTTTCACCTTGAACTTGCTTCTATTTAAGATTGGAACTACCTCAATTTATAGCACACCAACAACACTCTCTCTCTTTTATGCCTCTTTTATAACAAAAGCATATGCAAGAAACTGATACACACTGTTTTAAATCAAGTTTTATTAACAACCATGTTAATTAAGTATTCTTTCTGTTTTAAATTATTTGTCGTTTAAGGTAATCGCACAAGAATTAAGGTAGTTATTAAATAGTCTCAATTCTAATAAAAAATAATTGTACTTGACTAAATTATCCTTATTAAAGTCAACTTAAACTCTTATTATTACTTTATTGAAGATAATAATAAATATGGGTAATATTAAAAAAATAACAATTAATACTTCATTGGTAATGTACAACGATAAATAATTTAAAACAGAGAGAATAAGTGTCAATTCATTATGAGTACTAAAGAATTGTCCGAAATTTAGTTATTCATATTAATGATTGTCATAAGTACTTTTTTAAAAAAAAATTATATTAAACATTTTAATTAGATAATGAGCTGACTTATTGACACCGTAAAATTTTACATTGTTGAGTCCACAAATCCAACTAAGATGATTTTAACAAGATAGATTTTTTAATATTGATAATGGTCAATAACATGAGAAACAAAATTTATTAAATTAAAATGTGAGCACTAAAATGATTTCTGCCTAAGACATTAGGAACCAGAAATATTAAAAAAAAAATACCTATTAGAAAGTTGTGATGGGATCTTCTTTCTCTCTTACATCCTGTAGTTGATATTAATGTAATTATTTAAGAGTAGGGTACATGAAGAAAAGGAATTTGGATCCAGATCTAACGGCCTAGATTTTATAAAAAGAAAAAGCAAAAAGAAAAAGACTTCAAAATTTATGTTATAAAAAAATAAAATAAAATAAAAAGTTGAATCTAAAATCTAAATGACCCAAATTTCAGGACCTGAATCCTACAATTTTTAAGTTGGATTTTTTTTTAAATTTAAATCATTTAAAAATATTTAAATAATTCAAATAATTTATTATTTTATTTTTGAAGATAATTTTTTATCTTTTATTGTAAAGATCCCCACCAAAAAACCCTCCGTATTCTAAATTTCATGTGAGCCTGTGCAGTTGAGATCCAAATTCGGAAAAGGGTTAGGTGCCAAAAATTACGCCAGACAGCACCATCCAACCAATCCCGTGACCTTATTAAGGTCAGCCATTAATATTTTAGGCCCTCACTGACTCATTCCCTCTTTCCCTAGCTTTTGAATATTGTTTCTATTAAATGCAATGCCCTGTTTCCACAACCCCATTGCTTGGCAGTTTCCCCTCAGCTTCCCCATCCAAGAAAAATTTATTACCAGCAGGGACCAGTGGCCTGTGCCAGGTGGAAATCATTTCAACTTGAATTTGAATTCTCATTTCAACCATTATTAAGCTCCCACATATCGCATTAAATTAAGGATCCATCCTCTTCTTTTTTCTACTCGTCTTTTTCTGCTCAATAGTTTTCCCTCTGCTTTATGTTACTCAGATATTACTATTTATTAACAAGGATCACTCAATGTTACAGTCACATCTTAAAATTATAGGATAACTTTTGGTATTTCAATTTTTTAATTTTTGTCTGAAAATTTTTTCATACTATTTTTTTATAATTTTTGTTGTATTAAGTAAAAAAAATTTAAATTATTTTAAAAAATATATGACATAAGAAATAATTAATTAATATCAAAAAATAAAAAAATCAAGATAAAAAACAAAAGAAATGAAAAAATAAGATGTGAGTTCCCAAAATGAGATGTTAGACTTCTCCTATTAACAATTTCTCAATGAACCCAAAAAGAAAATTTTAATCAACTTATAGCATGATTGAAAATAAAAATAATGTTGAGACTTGGGTTTTAATGTTTGACTCAGTTGTTCATGTATATTCTAGAAATGGTACACGAACAGAGTTGCTGGTAATAAGAACAGAGAAACCTTACAACTACCAAAAGGTTGTACAATGAAGTGAAAACTGAAAATTTACCACTGAGCTGGGAAATAATTGAAGAAGAAAACAAAAGAATCTCTAGAAGCTTCACGTTCAATGCAACAGTGACAACTTTTGATTTGAAAACTGAATGCAGAAATAGGGTATTGAAATCCCACAATTCGTTTCTCTTTTTCCTTTCTCTTTCATGTTCTATCACTGATATTCTACTATAACACATCTCGATTCCAGAATTATAATATCAAAGAAAAAAATGTTGAAATGAAAAAAAGAAACTAGAAGTTGGCAGAAGAGGATGAGTGAACAACCTTGTTCTGTCTTCCCGTCAGCCAAAGCAGAGTCCTTCTTGCAAAAGAAGGAGCTCTTGCCTGGGAATCTATGCTGTAACAGCTCTGGTTTTCGTAGTCATAGCCTAATTCACTTCGTCCATTTTCCCATTTGCCGATCTCCATCTCAGAAATAGTACTTCTTGTGTCAGATTTCCCATTCTTGGCCTTCAAATCATCTGTAGCAACCACATTAGGCTGCAATGGAAACCGGAATGAAACAGCTCTTCTGGACGAATCTGCCAGTTGATTTGGCTTATCCTTCTTTCCCCGGAGCCAAATCTTTGATATTGAAAAACTCTCTTTTCTGCTAACTCCTATAGCAGCTCCACTGCCATTACCAGTACTTGTAATCCCAGAAACATCGTCAATTCTATTTGCATCAAATCCTGTGAATCTGAAGTCCCTTCTGGATTCACAGTCACATTCTGACATAGCAGGTCTGTGTCCTGGCGTTAAAGGTAAAGCAGGCCTCTTACTCGTCTGCTTCTTGATTGTCGTTCTTATAGGTACCTGCAGCGAAGAATTCTCGTCCATAACATAAGCAAAGGACCCCATAGAGAAGCACCTTCTTGCATCTGCATTGTCGTTACTACTGCCTTCACCCCCATCTACATTCCTGAACTTTCCCAGCTTAACAGTAACAACTTTTTCCGCTGAATCCCCTGCCATGGTTGAATCAGGATATTCATTTGAAGCTAAATCACCCGATTTTTGTGATAAGTCCACACGGGTTGACCCGGATTCGTTTTCTCCACGAAAACCCAGAATTGAACTGGTTCTCCCAATAGTGTTCTCTCTTTCTGGAATAATCTCTCTTGAACTCTCACTCCCAGATTCCAGAACAAGAACAATGGGGGAACGGCTGCTGTTTGGAGAGAAGTCAGGGAGAAGGCTAGCTCTACAAAGAGGGCAAGTAGAGTGGGATAATAGCCAAGTGTCTATACACTCCATGTGAAAGGCATGGCTACATTTAGGTAACAATCTGAGCTTATCTTCTGGTTCAAATTCACACAAACAAACAGCGCAATCAAATGGGTTCTTCAATCCTATAATGGCTTTGTAATGGAAGACAGGAAGGGTGTCGATGAAGGACTGGTCAACCCCGGCATCATGGAGATGGAAGAGTTGCTGCAATTGCCCTTGAAGAGCAGTCACATTATCCAAATCTTCTGGGTCTCTATTTTGAGGTCTCCAGAGAAATCTAACAAGCAGGTGGAGCAAACCAGATACAAAGAAAACAATAGCCAGAATTATAATGATAAGTAGTACACTCGGACTAACCTTATCGTTCAAATTGAAATGGTCAGATCGAGCATTGGGTGGCGATGGTGGGTTTGACTGAGAAAGAAAATAGGGAGGTTGTTGTGAGGGAGGCAAAAAGGCTTCTTTAACTTCCAGAAATCTTCTGCCCATTTTACACAGTTGGAGAAATAACCAAAAATTTCAGCTTTCAAGTTGAATTATAGGGTTCGAAATTCCCATGGGGTGCCACAGAGAGAAACCCCAGAACAAGTGGCGAACTCTTACAAGAAGCTCTTTTGATGGAGAATGGTTTACTCAATTTGTTTTTACTGTCAATTTAGCCTGCAAGTCAAAGTGGTTGGAAGAAAGAGATAGAGAGAGAGATGAACTGGTATTTACGGGTATCTTGGTGCAAAATTTAATGACATCAGATCTAGCTTAAAAATTACCCTGATTTATACAGAGGAAGGATTTACCCTGCTCTGCTCCTCTTACCAAAACCTGTCAATAGACGCTATACTATCCTTAGTAAGCCTTGCACTCTTGCTGGTTGACTTCTAAGTAGCCCATGCATCAACCCCAATGCCCAATGAATGCACCTAAAATTAATAAAATAATAATTACTTAAATGAATGTCAGAAGGAGTAATATGCATTTGGTTTGATCAGGAAATTTGGGCCCTCAGGATTTTTTTCCCCATTTTCCTATGATTTAAGTTTCTTCTCAATCTGATTATCTGATCACATTCTTCTGGTTGTATGAATAGAACAAAAACAGAGGTCACAAAGTCTGCAGATACAGATAAGACATCTGGGAAGAAGGGAACTTGGGATACAGTGTAATAAGAAAGCATAAAAGGAAAGGGAGCAGCTAATCTCTGGGCTCCATGGCATGGGAAAAGGCCCTCACTTTTTATTTTATTGATTTGTCTGAAACTTTTGTTATGGTGGGATTCTAGCAGCGACTTTCCTTGCTGCGTAAAGCGGGGTCAGTGATGCAACCAAACACCATAGGAAGAAGGGTCTTCCCTTTGTGTTTCTGTAGTGAAGAAACTGGAACCCTTGATTTAGGAGGACTAATCTATTCAAAAAGGAGACAGAACAGAATCCCAGCGCAAAGGAAAATAATTAAAAGGATTTAAGGTACTTGTTTTGTCATGTACTAATCATTGTCCATATATTAGCTTTTCAAGGATGCAATCTAAATCTTAAAAAATGAAAAGAAAATGAAATGAACGGGTGTGTAGATGAAAATAATTGACTTAATTATCTTAATAATTTAGGCATACTTTATTAATAAAATTTATATAATTAACATTATTATTTTTAAAGGTGAATGAAACTTGATCAATTTTAAACAACAAAGAAATTATATTGCCAACAAGTCTGTGATATATTGTAAGCTCAAAAATGATGATATTGTAAGGAAAAGAAATGAATTGAATTAGAAATATATGGAAATGAAGGTTGAAGATTCAAACATAACAATTTTTATTTTTGACATTTGTAATTTATTATTTACCCCTAAACTAAGTTGACAACATAAAATTTTCTTATATTAGAATTTTCAACCTACATTTTCCTTTAATCTTTAATTAAGCCCTCGGTCCTGGGTTTATAGCAGAAGCTCCTGGAAAAAGATGAGTTCATCTCCTATGAAAACTGAAAAATGAGATCATCAATAACCAATAGCCAAGTCCAAACGTGCAGAAAAGATTAAAAACAATTAAAGGTCATAACTGGATGCATCTGGCAAAGTGAAGTGGGAAAATGCCATATAGCTTAGACGACTCTGCTTTACATAAGCAGGAATTATCAACCTATAATCCTTTATGTTTTATATAAATGCCAAATAGATATTCCTATTGCTAAAGACAAAACCACCTTTGGTAATAATGAATAAATTAATTAAGAATACCTCACCATTCATAAGAAATGAATGAATGAGATGAACACTTTTTTATATATTTAATTCTTCCTTTAATATTTACGTAAACCCTCTTGCTAGCTTTAATACATGAGTAAGTCTAAAAAGCAAAGAGGTAGGAATAGGATGATATGATATGTTTTTCAAAGTCATAACAATTAACAAACAAGGTTGAATACAACATATTTTGCAGCTAAGAGAGTAAAGTGTGAACATTAACAATGATAGTCCCATAATGAAGTCAATGATAAGGTAGAGCAGAGATAATTAGTTAGATGGCTAATATTTGTTTTTATTTTTAAATAAGAGCCTAGAAATTTTGGGTCACCTACCCCATATATTGTGACCGACTTGAAGCATTTGGACACGTGCATGGATTTTTAGTAGGGATTGGTTATAAACAGTGTGTCTGTATATTATATTAACATTTCTCTCTCAAGATTGTTATGATTGTGACATATCATATATTTTTTTTTGTAAATTATTTATTTTTTAAAATAATAATATAAGAATTAAAATAATTATTAAATAATTTTAATTTTAATAAAAAATAAATATATTTAACTAAATTATTCTTATTAAAGTCAATTTAAACTCTTATTACTATTCTATTAAAAATAATAACAAATAAGAGTAATGTTAAAAAAATAATAATTAATACTTCTTTAATATAATTACATTATATAAAATATTTATTTATCACATATTATAAAAGTTAACATTTATGTTTAATTTAGTAGAAAATGAAAAAACTTGTCTCAAATTCAAAAGCGGGGAAGAAAAAGGCTGTAAAATGCTTAAGTCAGAAATGAAGGATTATTTTAACCAACTTATCCAATCAAGCTTCTTCGCTCATAGACATAGTTAACCACTTCCTTTGTCTCATCCGTATCTGTCAAATGTTGTTCGCCGTTCGGCCTCTTCCCACACTTACCGCAAGAAAAATATTAAAACCAAAAAGTCAAAACATGTTTAGAAAAAAATAATAATAGCACTAACACTCACCACGTCTAAATATATTAATATTAAAAAAATTAATATATTTGTATCTTTATATTAAGAAGTTAAATATTATTTTAAAATAAAAAGTATATTAAATATATTATTAAATTATAAAAAATATAATTTATAATAATAATAATAATAAGTTTCCATTATTATTACAGGGATCTAATAGCAATTCACATGAGACAAATTAATGCGTTCAAATTCTAACAAAAGTTGTATGGCCTTTATTATTATTCAAATTCTAATAATAATAATATTAAACTTTCAATCTAATAAAAGTAAACAGTGAATACATCCAAATTCAAACTCCCTCTTAGTATTACCAATCGCAATAGATAGTATATGTGTTCATGTTATGTTATTAGTTTTAAT